>JACYXH010000300.1:532500-535000 GCA_026745465.1 Lota lota | reverse complement strand
TACATACACTCATTCATTCATACATACATTCATTCATTCATTCAAACATACATACATTCATATAGGTTAATACAGACAGAAAGGTACATAAATACATACATACATTCATTCATTCATTCATATAGGTTAATACAGACGGACAGGTACATACATATAAACATACATTCATTCATACATAAATTCATACAATCATACATACATACATACATACATACATACATACATACATACACACATTCATACATACATACATACATACATACATACATACATACATTCATACATACAGGTTAATACAGACAGAAAGGTACATACATTCATTCATTCATTCATACATACAATCATTCATTCATTCATACATAAATTCATACATTCATACATTCACTCATTCATTCAAACATATATACATACATTCATACATACAGGTTAATACAGACAGAAAGGTACATACATACATTCATTCATACATACAATCATTCATTCATACAGACATACATTCATTCATTCATTCGTACAGGTTAATACAGACAGACAGGTACATACATTCATACATACATACATACATACATACATACATATATACATACATACATACGTACATACATTCATTCATTCATTAATTCATACAGGTTAATACAGACAGACAGGTACATACATTCATACATACATACATACATACATACATACATATATATATATATATACATACATACATACATACATACATACATACATGCATGCATACACACATTCATACATTCATTCACTCATTCATTCAAACATTTATACATACATTCATACATACAGGTTAATACAGAAAGAAAGGTACATACATACATACATACATACATACATACATTCATTCATTCATTCAAACATACATACATACATTCATACAGGTTAATACAGACAGAAAGGTACATAATACATACATACATACATACATACATACATACATACATACATACATACATACATACATACATACATACATACATACAGGTTAATACAGACGGACAGGTACATACATATATACATACATTCATTCATATATAAATTCATTCATACATACATTCATACAGGTTAATACAGACAGACAGGTACATACATACATACACACACTCATTAATTCATTCATACATACATACAGACATACATATATTCATTCATTCATACATACATACATACATACAGGTTAATACAGACGGACAGGTACATACATATATAAATACATACATACACTCATTCATTCATACATACATTCATTCATTCAAACATATATACATACATACATGCATTCATACATACATACAATCATTCATTCATACATACAGACATACATTCATTCATTCATTCATACAGGTTAATACAGACAGACAGGTACATACATACATACATACATACATTCATTCATTCATTCGAACATACATACATACATACATACATACATACATACATACATACATACATACAGGTTAATACAGACGGACAGGTACATACATATATACATATATCATTCATTCATATATAAATTCATTCATACATACATTCATACAGGTTAATACAGACAGAAAGGTACATACATACATACACACACACTCATTCATTCATACATACAGACATACATATATTCATTCATTCATACTTACAGGTTAATACAGACGGACAGGTACACACATATATAAATACATACATACACTCATTCATTCATACATTCATCCATTCATTCAAACATACATACATTCATATAGGTTAATACAGACAGAAAGGTACATAGATACATACATTCATTCATACAGACATACATACATACATTCATTCATTCATATAGGTTAATACAGACGGACAGGTACATACATATATACATACATTCATTCATACATAAATTCATACAATCATACATACATACATACATACATACATTCATACATACAGGTTAATACAGACAGAAAGGTACATACATTCATTCATTCATTCATACATATATTCATTCATTCATACATAAATTCATACATACATTCATACATTCATTCACTCATTCAAACATATATACATACATTCATTCATACATACATACAATCATTCATTCATACATACATACATACATTCATTCATTCATTCATACAGGTTAATACAGACAGACAGGTACATACATTCATACATACATACATACATATATACATACATACATATATACATACATACATTCATTCATTCATTCAAACAGGTTAATACAGACGGACAGGTACATACATATATACATACATACATTCATTCAGTCATACATAAATTCATTCAGTCATACATACATACATAGATACAGGTTAATACAGACAGACAGGTACATACATATATTCATTCATTCATACATACATACATACATACATACATACATACATACATACAGGTTAATACAGACGGACAGGTACGTACATACATACATACATACATACATACATATATTCATTCATTCATACATACAGGTTAATACAGACAGACA
>JACYXH010000300.1:497500-517500 GCA_026745465.1 Lota lota | reverse complement strand
CCAATTCCCCCGTCTCTACACATGAAACTGGTTGTGTCCCCCTGCTTTAGCCCACAACATGTTGTCTCCTACATCATCTTTTGTTGTGTCCATCTGCTTTAGCCCACAACATGTTGTCTCCTACATCATCTTTTGTTGTGTCCATCTGCTTTAGCCCACAATATGTCTGAGAACAAACAGAGCCACAATCAAGGAGCAATGGTTGTACAAGTCATGTTTAATTCTGTGTGCTTTACAAGGATATAAATAATGGCCCAAATTACAAAAGTCTGTGTGCTGGAAGCCCAAGCATATGTACATGAGTCAGCAGTGATGCCACCAATAAACCCTCCAACATTTTGAACTGAAAATACAATCGCTCAACAGTAGATTTCTTTCTTTATGTTTACCTTGTTTCCAGTGCCGGTGCTGGGATTTATTTCTTTTACACATATGAACAAATGAGTTGGCAAAATATCTATGTACATTTTTTATAGCTGGATAACATTGTTGTCCAAATAATACCTTAAAACTGCCTTTAAAATATTACATCTGCTAGCAAGAAGGGAGCGGAGCCCCATAGAGCATAGACCTGATGTGGGCCATCGAAAAGCCTCTCTTTTTACAACTATGTTTACACTTGTTTAAAAGGACGGCCATTGTTGTGCAACCTAACGTTTTGAATCTTTTTTTTAACTCAGCATATCATAGAAAAATAATGTAACATTAAGACCACAGTAGACAAGAATTGCACAAGAATAATCATAATCATTATTGTAATATAATACTCTCATATTAAACATTAAAACGTCGGGCAATACCAATAGAATACTTTTTTTTTTCATGTTGGATGCATGTTGGTTTTCCATCCACTGTGATCCAATCACAGCGCAGACATATGGTGCATCTGGTCCAATCACATTATAGTCTGCTTATGCATAAAATCTCTGTATTGTAACAAACTAAAAAGACAAAAATAAGACTAACAGAGCAAACAAGAAGTCCTTAAACACACATCCCCAATCCTAGTGCTTGTGGAGGCTGCAGGTTAGACGCCGAACGTCTGTTAGGCAGAGAGGCTGTGACTTTGTTCAAAGTTCAGAGGACATTTCTGCCTGTTGTCCACAGAGCAGAACAGATCCCGGGGCGTGGTTTAGCAGAAACATTGAGGCTGCTTTCAAAAGAGTACATTCATGGCTGACAGAATCTGGCATCTGTCAAGATGTAGTCCATTTAGTGTGTGTGTGTGTGTGTGTGTGTGTGTGTGTGTGTGTGTGTGTGTGTGTGTGTGTGTGTGTGTGTGTGTCTTTGTGTGTGTGTGTGTGTGTGTGTGTACAACGTTGTAGTCTATTGGTCCAACGTGACGCCGTGCCAAGCATGTGGATGATCGATGGTAAAACGGTGTAGTCAACCTTAAACATTTGTGGGGTTTAGCGATCAACTTTTCAGTCCTTTTCGGCAAAGTGAACCCAACCCAGAGTCCTTAGAAGTCCTGTTTTTTGCATTGTGTGAGAAAAGGTCCATGTTTAGGGCTGGCTACATTCTTTGCATTCCACAGTAATAGACATGAGCATCCGGCATTGCCCTGCAAACGAGATGACATCACTTATCTAAAGCCACCGCTCACCCCTTCCTCCGCAAATTCAACATGGCCGCCATGCGCCGCACAAGCCACAAGCAGACCCTGGCACATGTCAATGTATTTGTGTTTGTAATTCGTTTTTATATTTTTGCCCTTCTCAAGCTAATATTACTGGCCAAGAAATAAAGCCAGCAAATTTAAATTTAACGCTAACCTTGTTAGCATTTGAAATCATATCCCATTTCGAGGGTCATGTTGGCTTTTGCTAAATATTATAAACATTTTATTTTTAAATAATACAAAAAGGTTGAAATACATCTGAAAATCGTAGCCTGTCAAAAATGTTGCCTTAAAATGGTTTCAACAAAATCAAAAAGAGTTGGGCAACAAAATAATGATATTCTGAGACGGAAAACAGAATTCAGATTCTCAAGTTTCTAAACGGTTACAACAGGCGTCCAATAGCACAGCAGCGTGACCGACTAAACAGCCAATAGGAGGCGGTGAAACACCACCAGAGAAGAAAAAGTGCACTGTGGCCCTAGGGTCAGAGTTCATAGGTCATGCACCGGCCCTGCAGCAGGCAGGAAAAAACGGGCCAGAGAGAGAAAGAGAATAAGAAAAGAGTTTGAGAGAGAGAGAGAGAGAAAGAGAGAAAGAGAGAAAGAGAGAAAGAAAGAAAGAGAGAAAGAAAGAAAGAAAGAAAGAAAGAAAGAAAGAAAGAAAGAAAGAAAGAAAGAAAGAAAGAAAGAGAGAGAGAGACACACAGAGAGAGAGACACAGAGAGAGAGACACAGAGAGAGAGAGAGACACAGAGAGTGAGAGAGACAGAGAGAGTGAGAGAGACAGAGAGAGTGAGAGAGACACAGAGAGAGACACAGAGAGAGACACAGAGAGAGAGACACAGAGAGAGAGACAGAGAGAGAGAGAGAGAGAGAGAGAGACAGAGAGAGATAGAGAGAGAGAGACACAGAGAGATAGAGAGAGAGAGAGAGAGAGAGAGAGAGAGAGAGACACACAGAGATAGTGAGAGAGAGAGAGAGACACAGAGAGAGAGAGAGAGAGACACACAGAGATAGAGAGAGAGAGAGAGAGAGAGAGAGAGAGAGAGACACACAGAGATAGAGAGAGAGAGAGAGAGAGAGAGAGAGAGACACACAGAGATAGTGAGAGAGAGAGAGAGCGAGAGAGAGAGAGACACACAGAGATAGTGAGAGAGAGAGAGAGAGAGAGCGTCATCATGCAGTGGACAGGCTTGGCTAACCAATGTTGGTTTTTTCACTTTTGTTTCTTTTCTGTCGGCAGGGTGGCGTGGCGGGCGTGCACGGCTTGTGCAGGGGCCAGGCGGGGGGGGGGGGGGGGGGGGGGTTGCCCTGGGCAACGCTCTGAAAAGGCACACGCTCACAGGAGTGTGGGGGGGGGGGGGGGGGAGTATGTTAGAAAATAGTGGTCTCGTACTTGGTGTTGACGCCCCTCTTGGCCTCCTGGTTGGGCTCCAGGATCCAGGGCACGTTGGCATGACCCTTCTGCTCCATGGAGGGCTGCTCCATCTGGGGGGAGGAGGAGGAGGAGGAGGAGGGTAGGAGGAGAGGAGGAGGAGGAGGAGGAGGAGGAGGAGGGAGGAGGAGGGGTAGGAGGAGAGGAGGAGGAGGAGGAGGAGGAGGAGGAGAGGAGGAGGGGGAGGAGGAGATGAGGAGGAGGAGGGGGAGAAGAGAGGGGAGGAGGGGGAGAGGGAGAGGAGGGAGAGGAGGAGAGAGCACAAGAGAGGAGGAGAGGGGAGCAGAGGAAGAGTGGTGAGGATGTGGACTACATTTCAGTCTGACACTCAGGACAAACTCAAACCTCCTCACTCTCCCCAGACTCATGCTGTGACACTCACAGGTACCTTTGGCCCATGTTTTGTGCAGGAGAAAAAGCAACACATTCTCATTCCCATTACAAATAAAAAGTACAATTCTTTAACTATATTATTGTTCAATAAAGTGTTCAGCTAGGAGAGGAGAAGGAGGTGAGGAGAGGAGACGGAGAAGGAGGTGAGGAGAAGGAGATGAGGAGAGGAGATGTTTGGCTCCCATAATGCATCACACCCTCAGCCTCCCTCTCTGCTGGGGAGCAGCAGGGAATAAGAGATGGTTGATGTGTACACCTGAGGAGTGTGTGGACGTTGTCGCTCGTTTGAATATGGACAATCTGTAGTGGGATTTAACGTTTTTTTCTCTAGTGTTTGAAGGAAAGAGCATTTGAAACCAGCATCCCGTCCTCCTCATCCTCCTGCTGGCCAGCACGTCACTGGAGCGCTTCCACCAACCAGAAGCTCCTTATCTTTGTTGCCGGGGGCGATTTTTCTTCCATACAAAGGTTTATTCTCAGATTGGCTCAAAGATGATTGGGGGAGGGGGATCATGTGACTGTGGACACTGGAAGAATTCTCTCTCTCCCTCAGTTCTTCGTTGTTAGTATGCTGTGTAGGGACATGCTACCTTATACTAAAAGCCTCTAAGGACAATTCATATTTGTTGTACATGTACGTATGAACACGCACGCACACACACACGCACACACACACGCACACTCACGTGCACACACACATGCACACACAAACACAATCCTTTTTTATCTCTCTTTTTCTCACAAGCACTAAAGGTCAACTCAGGGCAAAGGTGAATCTGGAACCCAGCCAGCTGTTGTACCATTTTCTGCTATGACCACATTGAGCAGATGCTGTCATCCAAAGGGAACTGCAGTGAAGTCATTATGGAGCAGGTAGGGGTTAGGCAGTGAAGTCATTATGGAGCAGGTAGGGGTTAGGCAGTGAAGTCACATGTCATCATGGAGCAGGTAGGGGTTAGGCAGTGAAGTCACTCATGGAGCAGGTAGGGGTTAGGCAGTGAAGTCACTCATGGAGCAGGTAGGGGTTAGGCAGTGAAGTCACTCATGGAGCAGGTAGGGGTTAGGCAGTGAAGTCACTCATGGAGCAGGTAGGGGTTAGGCAGTGAAGTCATTAAGGAGCAGGTAGGGGTTAGGCAGTGAAGTCATCATGGAGCAGGTAGGGGTTAGGCAGTGAAGTCATTAAGGAGCAGGTAGGGGTTAGGCAGTGAAGTCATTAAGGAGCAGGTAGGGGTTAGGCAGTGAAGTCACTCATGGAGCAGGTAGGGGTTAGGCAGTGAAGTCATTAAGGAGCAGGTAGGGGTTAGGCAGTGAAGTCACATGTCATCATGGAGCAGGTAGGGGTTAGGCAGTGAAGTCATTAAGGAGCAGGTAGGGGTTAGGCAGTGAAGTCACTCATGGAGCAGGTAGGGGTTAGGCAGTGCAGTCTCTTTCTCCACTCAGAAGTAAATCCCTGCCTTACAGAGGATGAGCCAGTGCTCCACACCACGAACCAAGCCAGAACCCCACGCCAACACAAAGCCAAACGGTCAAGCGAGACCTGAGCCCCCGCAGACAGAACCCGCTGGATGTGTCGGGGGGGATGAGGAAGAGGAGGGTGAGGAGGAGGTCTGTGTGGCGTGAACATGTGACCCAACGACCAGCGGCCGTGGGGAGGCACCGCGACCTAGGAACAAAGGTCAAATAAAGGTCATAGGTGTGCAAGAGCGTTTCTGCGTGTCCAAATGCCACCCAAAAATACACGCAGCAGCCAAGCCCCCACCCGCCCACCGACCAACGCACTGGGCGATGCTGGTGGTGGGGGTTAATGCCATAGCAACAGCAGCACACGGCAACCGGAAGCCAGTTCTAAAACGGACACCATAGCAACTGCGTGCGGTGGAGTCAGAGTCTGCTTTTAAACATGCTGGTCACTGGTCCCAGTTAAACATGCTGGTCACTGGTCCCAGTTAAACATGCTGGTCACTGGTCCCAGTTAAACATGCTGGTCACTGGTCCCAGTTAAACATGCTGGTCACTGGTCCCAGTTAAACATGCTGGTCACTGGTCCCAGTTAAACATGCTGGTCACTGGTCCCAGTTAAACATGCTGGTCACTGGTCCCAGTTAAACATGCTGGTCACTGGTCCCAGTTAAACATGCTGGTCACTGGTCCCAGTTAAAGCAAGCTCTGGTGAGCCAACATTCATAATAACAATAATGTTGTGGCTGACAACAGCTGTTTATAACGTGTCAAGTGCTAGCATGGCGTTAGCGCCCGGAGGCTAACGTGTTGCTGCACGCTAAGTGAGCTAAATAAACCCTGCTAGCGTGCACATGTTCAGTTAGTTGGCATCTCGCCACACACGAAGCCAAACCCAAGACGCACACAGCAACAGCCCTGGAACGAGATCGTGAACACGACAAACGATGGATGGCCTGAAACCACCGAATAAAAAGGTCATTCAAATCTCCTTTCTGTTATGGCCCGGCCCTGTTGAGTAATCATTTGTGCGTCAGCTGCCATGTGGTTTGTGCCCTTGGTTTGAAATGTTTAAGTGTATTTGTTTTGCAGGGAAAGCAACACTGACTATTACTGTGGGTTTTAACTTGTGTGTTTGTGTGATCGTCTTGTAAATCAGCGAGGAGCACAACAGAATATCTTCCAATAAGACAAAACTCCCCCGCTCTCTCTCTCAGCCTCCCCTTCCTCCCATCTGAGTGATGGAGTGATGCTATAAAGATAGGGGCCAGGGGTATCAGTGGTTACCAGCAGGGTAACACACGCATGGTTACACACATGTTAGCATGCTAGCGAGCATGCGCGACAGGGAGAATGAATGGTTAGCGCTGATGACTGCACACTCAGCAGATTGCAACGTGTAACACGCAGCTTACATTAACGTGCACTTTAGTTGCTTTTTTACTCTATCCCTCTCCATCCCCAACCAGCTCTTTCCTCCTCTCCCTCCCTCTCAATCTCCCTATCGTTCTCCATCTCTCTCCCCCTCCTCGCTCTCTCTCCGCTCCATCTAACTTTAGAGCTATAACCACTCCTCCGAGGTCACTGAAGCTGACATGATCAATCTGTCCCCCCCCTCTGTAGCCCTCTATCTCTCTCTCCCTCTCTCTGTCTCCCCCACACTCTCTCTAACACTCTCCATCTCTCCCCCTCCCCGCCATCTCCCCCAACCCTCCCCATGACATCATGTCACCCAGAGAACCAGTAGGTGTATGTGTGTATGTGTGCGTGTGTGTGTGTGTGTGTGTGTGTGTGCGTGTGTGTGTATGTGTGTGTGTATGTGTGTGTGTGTGTGCGTGTGTGTATGTGTGTGCGTGTGAGTGCATGTGTGTACCGATATAGCATCTAGCTAGCTAGCACATGGCGACGTCTTGACCTGTACCTCATAACTGTACTCTAGCTAGGCAGGTAGCCCTGCTTTTAAACGTCCGTGATGACATTAAACATGCGTGTGAAGCGGGGGGGGCTATTTTCAAGCTGTCAGCGTTTAAAAAGAGGTGGAAAAATGACGCCATGGCAACGAAAGACACACACACACACACATGCAGAGCAACAACCTTATTCTAGGCATCTGTATGCTAATCGTTGACACTGTTGTTTAGTGTCACTGATGTGTTGTCCCTGTGTAGGTAAGTTATGCTGAGACACACACACACACACACACACACACACACACACACACACACACACACACACGGCGATAGATACTCGTTCACTGCAGGATTTTACATCAAATTAGCTTCATGCTAACACAGCCCTTCAATCCACACGTTGAGATTCTGTTGAATCAAATGAATCCATAACAACCACAAAACCAGAGAGTGAAAGATGGAGGGTTGATTCCAGGTTAAAAAGTAGAAGACAGGATGAAATGACTCGATTACTAAGCTAATGGTGTCGTTAACTAGGCTAATAGTGTCGTTGACTAGGTTAATAGTGTTGTTAACTAGGTTAATAGTGTTGTTGACTAAGCTAATAGTGTTGTTAACTAAGCTAATAGTGTTGTTAACTAGGCTAATAGTGTTGTTAACTAAGCTAATAGTGTTGTTAACTAGGCTAATAGTGTTGTTAACTAAGCTAATAGTGTTGTTAACTAGGCTAATAGTGTTGTTAACTAAGCTAATAGTGTTGTTAACTAGGCTAATAGTGTTGTTAACTAAGCTAATAGTGTTGTTAACTAGGCTAATAGTGTTGTTAACTAAGCTAATAGTGTTGTTAACTAGGCTAATAGTGTCGTTAATCTATTGGTAGGGACGCACCCATACCAACACTCTGTTCTGTCCATAAAGGCAAGCATATTGAACTAAAATATAAATATGCACTATAAAAGTATTTAAGAGGGAAACAATCCCTACATTGCATTAATTACCATGTCTCAATTCTAATTAGGACAGACTAATTGTGCTGGGTTTCTGAAATGGTTGAATACATTTAACTATAAAAGTGCCCACATTTGGCTTCTTTTCTTGCTGTCAGTATGATTTCATTTAGGTTTAATTTGTTTCGATTCGAGTCCGACCCACACTTGATTTCTTGTACTGTCACTAAATATTGTAATTTGATTTTGACTGCGATTTATCCGTCTGTCTGTTTATTTATTTAAAGAGTAAATTGTATTTATTTAAAAGAAAATATTTTGTCTTCAGTGGGAGAGGAGATGCAGGGGGGAGAGAGGAGACACAAGGGGGAGGAGAGAGGAGACACAAGGGGGAGGAGAGAGGAGACACAAGGGGGAGGAGAGAGGAGATGCAGGGGGGAGAGAGGAGACACAAGGGGGAGGAGAGAGGAGACACAAGGGGGAGGAGAGAGGAGAAGCAGGGGGGAGGAGAGAGGAGACACAAGGGGGAGGAGAGAGGAGACAGCAAGGGGGAGGAGAGAGGAGATGCAGGGGGGAGGAGAGAGGAGATGCAGGGGGGGAGAGAGGAGACACAAGGGGGAGGAGAGAGGAGACAAGGGGGAGGAGAGAGGAGATGCAGGGGGGAGGAGAGAGGAGACACAAGGGGGAGGAGAGAGGAGATGCAGGGGGGAGGAGAGAGGAGATGCAGGGGGGGAGAGAGGAGACACAAGGGGGAGGAGAGAGGAGATGCAGGGGGGAGGAGAGAGGAGACACAAGGGGGAGGAGAGAGGAGATGCAGGGGGGAGGAGAGAGGAGACACAAGGGGGAGGAGAGAGGAGATGCAGGGGGAGGAGAGAGGAGACAAGGGGGAGGAGAGAGGAGATGCAGGGGGGAGGAGAGAGGAGACACAAGGGGGAGGAGAGAGGAGACAAGGGGGAGGAGAGAGGACACACTCACAGTCTTGCGGATGTTGACGCGAGGCTTGGGAACGGGCTTGCCGCCCTTGCTGTCGAAGCTCTCGGGCAGTGTGGAGGAGCCGTGGCCCGTCTTGCGGGCCTGCAGGGCCAGCTGGTAGGCCACCTCGAAGGCCTGGCCCAGCGTCAGGATGATCTCGTAGGCCAGGTTCTGCCGTTAGGGTGGAGAGGGCTTAGTGTCTGGAGGAGGAACCGAGGTCGCTAGGCTAAACAATGCTACATATCGTTAGCGCGGTACAAACAACCCTCCAGACTGACATGCTATGCCACCGTTTGTTCCTGTGGACCGCCATGCAAATATGCATATATATATATATATATATATATATATATATATATATTATATTATATATATATATACATATATATATATATATATATATATTATATTATATGCCTGCCTCATCTAAGCGAGTAAACACAGCAACTGTACGACCATTATTAAGAATAAGGCTGGGAGAGGAGAGGAGAGGAGAGGAGAGGAGGGGAGAGAAGAGGAGGGGAGAGAAGAGGAGAGGAGAGGAGAGAAGAGGAGAGGAGAGGAGAGGAGGGGAGAGAAGAGGAGAGGAGAGGAGGGGAGAGAAGAGGAGAGGAGAGGAGGGGAGAGGAGAGGAGAGGAGAGGAGAGGAGAGGAGAGGAGAGGAGAGGAGAGGAGAGGAGAGGAGAGGAGAGGAGAGGAGAGGAGAGGAGAGGAGAGGAGAGGAGAGGAGAGGAGAGTATGGGTTGAGTGGTGTGGGCCACTGACCACGTCGAAGGCAGTGAAGACGTGGCAGTAGTGGTGGCTGGACTTGAGGTCTTTGGTGATGTAGGCGAAGGTGGACAGGTCATCAGGGTCCTGTGCTGCACACGAGATGTTGCGGATCTCATGCTCAGCGATGATGTTCTGAGAGAGCGAACCACACACACACACACACACACACACACACACACACACACACACACACACACACACACACACACACACACACACACACACACACACACACACACACACACACACACACACACACACACACACACACATCTTAACATTTCTTACTATGCAGTTACGTGGAGAAAGATCATTTTGGGGTTAATGTTATTCACATTTTGGTGTGAGATTTAACCAAATGAAATGGCATTCCCCTCTTCTTTCTGGATTTGACATTCAAAAAACTCAAGGAAGAAAACCAGAAATAAATAATTTAAACTATTAAACAGACATAAAAAGAAATGGCAAAAATGATTCTAACCTTTCATCATGAATAGTTCTAGTTGGTGAAACATTAAAGTTGACGTACTTTGTTTGTGGCGTCGATGAACTTCACTCCTTTATAGGAGACCGACAGCACGATGGTGGGCACCTTCTTCACCTGCTCTGTGGACTTCTGGGCACGGGGAGCGATAGGAAGACGATGGAAGGGGGGACACGTAAGGACAGAGAGACGGAAAGCGGGGATGAGGGAGCGAAGAGAGGGAATAGAAGGACGGGAGGGGACAGTTATTACTCAGAATTCATTCCCCATCATTTGGCATTTCATTAAAACATGTCTAAACTGAAACCTCAATCCAAAACCCTCCCAAGCTTGCAATCCCAGAGTATGTTCGAGTGTAATTCTGCAGTCAGCACACCAAAGACTTAACACAGCTTAGTCCACTCGGACTAATGGCGTCTAATCACCGGGGTACTTTAACAAACCTCCAAATCCCTCTAGTGAGCCCTTCTGCATGAGGACGATGAAGTGGTGAACTAACCACCAAATCCCTCTAGTGAGCCCTTCTGCATGAGGACGATGAAGTGGTGAACTAACCACCAAATCCCTCTAGTGAGCCCTTCTGCATGAGGACGATGAAGTGGTGAACTAACCACCAAATCCCTCTAGTGAGCCCTTCTGCATGAGGACGATGAAGTGGTGAACTAACCACCAAATCCCTCTAGTGAGCCCTTCTGCATGAGGACGATGAAGTGGTGAACTAACCAGGAAACCCTCTCCAACACCATATTAGGGCAGAGGAAGATGAAGTGGTGAACTAACCACCAAATCCCTCTAGTGAGCCCTTCTGCATGAGGATGATGAAGTGTAAGAGGAAGATGTGTTGGACAGGCTTGATTACATCGATCGATGCTAATCATTGACAGGTCGATACTAATGAACCCCCCCAGACGAAGGCTGGTCAGGTGGTGTTTCTACCACAAATGTTCCATTAACTGAACTGTCCTGTCTACGTCACCTGGCATGGAGCCAGAGCTAGGGGTTCGATTCCCACTGGGGCCACCTCAGAAGTTCTGGTCATTTATTTGACCTTTTTCACAGGGTAGAATAGTCCCTGGGTTCTGGGTGTGAACCCCGATGTCTGCAGACTTCTACGTCTGCGCTTTAATTAATGCATAGCGCTTACTCACGCATACATCATGCTTATTATTATCAACAATATTCATATTTATTCAAAACAGCAGAACTCTCCCTGTAGCTATGGATGAAGACAGCCATGTTGATCATGTTATCATGTTGGTGTCTTTGTGTGTTATTGTGTAACTTGTGTTACTCGTGTGTGTGTAGCGTAACTACAGCTGTAAAGTAAACTGCCCCTCGGGAACAAGACTAAAATGAGCTTCTCCTTTTCAAAGTGCCCTGGATTTGATTTGCTGTGTGTGTGTGTGTGTGTGTGTGTGTGTGTGTGTGTGTGTGTTGTGCTTGCATCTGTGTGATAAGGTAAAATGGTAAGTGGCCAACTAGGCAGGAAGAGTAGCAGACAATAAGAGAAGGAGAAAGTGCAAGAAAGAAGAGAGGTAAAGATACAGAGAGAGAGAGAGAGAGGGGAGAGGTAGGGAGTAAAGGAGAAGAGAGGTAAAGATACAGAGAGAGAGAGAGAGAGAGAGGGGAGAGGTAGGGAGTAAAGGAGAAGAGAGGTAAAGATACAGAGAGAAAGAGAGAGGGGAGAGGTAGGGAGTAAAGGAGAAGAGAGGTAAAAATACAGAGAGAAAGAGAGAGAGGGGAGAGGTAGGGAGTAAAGGAGAAGAGAGGTAAAGATACAGAGAGAAAGAGAGAGAGAGGAGAGGTAGGGAGTAAAGGAGAAGAGAGGTAAAGAAACAGAGAGAAAGAGAGAGAGGGGAGAGGTAGGGAGTAAAGGAGTGGAGAGCAAAAGATGGGGCTATACAAATATTCCCATGACACACTTAACCTCCTCATAAGACTTAAAGACTGCAGTGGTGTGTGTGTATGTGTGTGTGTGTGTGTGTACAATAGTGCTGGTGATAAAGACAGATGGATTCAACTTTCAACCTATATAGCCTAGTGAAGACGAGCTTATGCTCCGTCCTTTCACCAAAATGTCCTGTGTATTTAGAGGATTCAATTATAATGGATTTCACTTCTTAATCCACGAGCAAAAGAGTGTCGCGAGTGGCAGCTTGCGGAGGAGGGGCTTATGGATGCCATCTGAATCAATATTTAATAAACAGATAAATATGGCTATGAAATAAATAAATGAGGCAACAAATATATAAATAAGTGTACATTTATAAATTAGTCAATATATTGAAATAAATAATTTTTTATTTTAAAAGAACGTTTTTCAAGTTTATTTTATAATGCCACATATATTTATTTAATTCCACATTTACTTCATAATGCCACATTTTCATGTGGTGTGTTGGAATGAGCACGGTTATCTCAGACCAAACAGCCGCCATTTCCTGCCCCCAAAATCCACCAGGGTGAAGAAAATGGCTGTTGCTTGGTATGTCCCATCCAGCTACATCATATACACGTTTCTTATTGAACTTGTTTATCTTTCATGCTTCTAACATCATATACACGTTTCTTATTGAACTTGTTTATCTTTCATGCTTCTAACATCATATACACTTACTGAATGTTTCTTATTGAACTTGTTTATCTTTCATGCTTCTAATGGATGTGTTATCCCTCATGTGTTCATGCTTCTAATGGATGTGTTATCCCTCATGTATTCATGTTTCTAATGGATGTGTTATCCCTCATGTATTCATGCTTCTAATGGATGTGTTATCCTCATGTATTCATGCTTCTAATGGATGTGTTATCCTCATGTATTCGTGTTTCTAATGGATGTGTTATCCCTCATGTATTCATGTTTCTAATGGATGTGTTATCCCTCATGTATTCGTGTTTCTAATGGATGTGTTATCCCTCATGTATTCATGTTTCTAATGGATGTGTTATCCCTCATGTATTCGTGTTTCTAATGGATGTGTTATCCCTCATGTATTCATGTTTCTAATGGATGTGTTATCCCTCATGTATTCGTGTTTCTAATGGATGTGTTATCCCTCATGTATTCATGTTTCTAATGGATGTGTTATCCCTCATGTATTCATGTTTCTAATGGATGTGTTATCCCTCATGTGTTCATGGAGGGTGTGAGCTGTGAGGCGTCTGAGAAGCGTCTTTACCCTCATCTTGGCGCAGGCGTCCTGGGTCGACTCTGTTCCTCTCAGCTCCTTAACGAGCATGGAGCCCAGGTACTGTGGAGAACACATACACACACACACACGCACGCACGCACGCACGCAAACACACACACACACACACACACACACACACACACACACACACACATTGAATATAAAACATAAAAAATGTAATAAAGAAGAAGGAGATCCAGGTCACTGCACCCATTGTCCACCACAGCAAAACAAAACATTTATACAATGTGCATTATGCCCATGCATCTGGAGCATCACCCACTACAGTATACATGTCCTCATTAGATACCTACAGGAGGTTTTATTTAATTGTCTCAGTCTTCTGCAGCCAGTGGTGCTTAGAGGGAGAGATAGAGATGGAGAGGGATAGGGATGGAGAGAGAGACAGTAAGGAGAGAGAGAGAGAGAGACAGTAAGGAGAGAGAGAGAGAGAGACAGTAAGGAGAGAGAGAGAGAGACAGTAAGGAGAGAGAGAGACAGTAAGGAGAGAGAGAGAGACAGTAAGGAGAGAGAGAGAGTGACAGTAAGGAGAGAGAGAGAGAGACAGTAAGGAGAGAGAGAGAGACAGTAAGGAGAGAGAGAGACAGTAAGGAGAGCGAGAGAGACAGTAAGGAGAGAGCGAGAGAGACAATAAGGAGAGAGAGAGAGACAGTAAGGAGAGAGAGAGACAGTAAGGAGAGAGAGAGAGACAGTAAGGAGAGAGAGAGAGAGAGAGAGCAAGGCGGAGATATGGAAAAACAAGAGAACGAAAGAGGGAAAGCAGAGAGAACGAGATAGAGCGATAGTGAAAAAAAGATGGAGAGAAAGACCAAAAGAAGGATAGAGAGATGGAGAGAGATGAGAGAGAGATGAGAGAGAGCTTTACTGCATGTAATCATAAGAGGCGCCATGACAGGATCATAATCTCTACCATTTGGCCACTGGTTTCTGCCGGGTGGATAAGACCATGACAAAAGGTTCTATTTTTAGACTAGAAGGATATGAGATTCAGCTCCTCTCCCAGTTCCCTAAATCCCAGTTCATCTCTCTGTCTCCTGGATTACCTCATTGTATCACACTTTATGTTTTAGCTTAAATTTACTATACTTTTTTCTTATTGTTTTACCTTACACTTTATCCTAAATTCACTTCACCTAATTTACCTAAATTCTGACTTTACTCACTTCACCTAATTCACCTAAATTCTCACTTTATTTGATATTTGTACTTAAACAAACTTTAAATTTGTACTCACTGTAGCTCATATTTTAGATTACAGCTAACATGTTACCTTATCTATTTGACCTATATCTAACCTTCCATTGACCGTATCTTTGGTTCCTCCATCGTCACCGTGTGTTGTGCGTGAACACCCCCCTCGTCTCCCACTGGGAACAACACATCTAATGAGTTTAACACCCTGCTGAGAGATCGCGCTAAAGGTCACCTCCAATTAGCAATTCATGCTAAAGTCTCAGCACCTACAATTACTGCATGTTGTGGATAATGTATCATAATGATATATATAAAATAGATAATATAAAATGAAATACAAATGATGTAACCTTTGTTACTAAAGCCATTTGTATACATTCTCCTTGCACCTAGAGATGGCTCCTTTCCTCTCTCTACTTGAAAGGTGCTAAGGTAGTTCACATTTGCGTTGCCACTGTAGCCACGAAGTCTGATACTGAGGCCATGCCAATCGACTGACTTCTTTGTTGTGTCGATGTTGCAGACATGTCCACTTCCCCCCGTATTGCAAAGTAACTTGGTCTCTCCCGCCAGGGCTGACTTCCTCCATGGCCAATCCTAACCTCTCCACGATGGTCTCTCCCCTTCCCCTTACTTCCTTTGTTGTACCATGTGAACGTTTCTCTATAAGAATCATGCACACTCATTGAAGATGCTTGGTAAATGGCTGCCTGGGTCTTCCCATGATCATGCTCTATTAAATAAATAAATCTAAATCTTAGTGCTAGCAAGACTGTAGCTTCATGTTACTCGGCTGATGCGAACAATGACCAGAGAGCAGAGCAGCTTTGGCCAATAATCATCCAGCTATCACTTCTTCCCCTGATTGGAAAGACACCTGTGAGCCATAAGTGGGCACAGCGAGGGCTAAAGCAGGCTGCAAAATGCCTCGCAATAAACCTTTCGTTTTTCTAAAGGAATTATGCATGCATGCATGCCTTCATGTTTTGGCGGGATGGGCGGGACTCACGTAGGCTTCATAGTCACATGACTGGAAGATGAGTTTCTCGGGGTGGTGTTGCCAGTACTGCACCGGCGTGGACGACGTCGCCTCGTTGGGGGGTCGCAACGTGATTGGCTCGCACCACTCCCCTTGCTAAAAAAACAACAACAACATTGACCATTCAGAGCCTTAGCCGTCACTTAGCAGGCGGCTTTATGCAAAGCGACGTCCATTCAGTTACATGTCATCCAAGGTGTAGTATGTCATTCCTGCCACTTGGGACCTCTGAATCAAAACAAGAACAAAAGACATAGCGTGGGATCATGGGAGTTTGGGTCTTCACCGCCATCGAGATGAAGATCGATGACTCCGGCAGAGCATATGTTCACAGACGAGACAATGTACTAAACTTTGAATGATGTTACATTTAGACACATGTATTCACGTTTTGCCATTTCATGCTAGTGAAACAGCCGCAAGTAACATAACGTTAACTTGCTAACTTGAGATGAGTCAACTTCCCAAACAGCTGTAGATAATGTGATGTGGGGTAGTTTACAGCTGTAGATAATGTGATGTGGGGTAGTTTACAGCTGTAGATAATGTGATGTGGGGTAGTTTACAGCTGTAGATAATGGGATGTGGGGTAGTTTACAGCTGTAGATAATGTGATGTGGGGTAGTTTACAGCTGTAGATAATGGGATGTGGGGTAGTTTACAGCTGTAGATAATGTGATGTGAGGTAGTTTACAGCTGTAGATAATGGGATGTGGGGTAGTTTACAGCTGTAGATAATGTGATGTGGGGTAGTTTACAGCTGTAGATAATGTGATGTGGGGTAGTTTACAGCTGTAGATAATGTGATGTGGGGTAGTTTACAGCTGTAGATAATGTGATGTGGGGTAGTTTACAGCTGTAGATAATGGGATGTGGGGTAGTTTACAGCTGTAGATAATGTGATGTGGGGTAGTTTACAGCTGTAGATAATGTGCTCTCTTCTGTGGGGTGCTGTAGAGTTGGTACGCATGTTTCTCTCACTGAGACACACTTGGATATAAACAGGAGAGGAGAGGAGAGGAGAGGAGAGGACAGGAGAGGAGAGGAGGGGAGAGGAGAGGAGGACAGGGGAGAATGAGAGAAGGAGAAGGAGATGGAGAGAGAATGAAAGGAAGCAAAGGAGGAGGAAGGAAAGTATAAGAGCTGGGAAGAGAAGAGGAGGAGAGGAGGGAGGGGAGGAAGAGGAGTGGGTACGGGAGGAGAGGAGAAGCGGGGGTACAGTATGACGCACTCGTACGTAAAGGGATTCAACGAGAGCCTCCAGCAATGCGGGGGTCTCTTCTATGAGGGATGAATCACACACACACACACGCACACACACACACACACACACACGCACACACGCACACACGCACACACGCACACACGCACACACGCACACACGCACACACACACACACACACACACACACACACACACACACACACACACACACACACGGCCCTGCGCAGGAGACCTTAATCTCAGAGGATAAAAGCACAGCTGCCCTTTTTTTGGAACCCCGGATGTGTGGGGATTATGGGATGTGTGCGTATGCACCTGAGTCATTCTGCTGTCGTGGTTGTGCAGGCTGGAACCTGAGCCTCTGCAGCCTGTCTTATTATACCATCTCCCGTCACAAAGTTCCCTGCAGAACTGTGTGTGATGTCATTCTTAACTTTACTGCAATGTTCCCAATGTGATAAACAGGCTAAAAATAACGATGAGTCGCATGAGCTGATCTGATTTAGCTGTACTCCACAACACTGATAAGTTTCTGGCTGCTTGTTTGAATATCTCATTTCATACCATGGATGTAATACTTCCAGGTCCAGAGTCTAAGTTGGAGTACCGTGTTGATTGATGATTTGGGAATCGATATTAAGCTCATGTTCTCTCTCTGTTTGCTCTGGTTCTCAGTTGTATTCTTTCATTCGATTATTTGAATGAAACTCTCTCTCCCTCCCCCTATAGCATTCTCTCTTACCATACTGACATGGGCCATATCTCTCTTCATCCCTCCCTCTCTCTCTGCCACATCCCTCCATTCTCTCTACTCTCCGCATATTCCTGTCAAATTCAGTCATAAACGTTACTATACAATATACAATACTGTCAAGCAAAAGCCTCTCTCTCTCTCCCTCTCTCTCTCTCTCTCTCTCTCTCTCTCTCTCTCTCTCTCTCTCTCTCTCTCTTCTCTCTCTCTCTCTCTCTCTCTCTCTCTCTCTCTCTCTCTCTCTCTCTCTCTCCTCTCTCTCTCTCCTCTCTCTCTCTCTCTCTCCCTCCCTCTCTCCCTCCCTCCCTCCCTCCCTCCCTCCCTCCCTCCCTCCCTCCCTCTCTCCCTCCCTCCCTCTCTCCCTCCCTCCCTCCCCTCCCTCCCTCCCTCCCTCACCATGCTGACTTGGGCCATCTGTCTCTCCAGCTTGGAGCGCGGGACGTCCTCGAAGTAGTTCTCGCTGCTGCGCTGGCGTCGGCGTGCGTCCGCCTGCATGATGAGGTGCTGCACGTCCAGGGACCCCCCCGGGACCCCCGCTGTGTAGGCCACCGGCCCCACCGACGGGCTCAACTGGGGCGGCGTGTGGTTCCCGCCGGGCTCCTGGGGGCCGGGGGGGAGAGAGAGAGGAGAGGAGGAGAGGGGTTGGGAGGAAGGGGGTGATAAGTGAAGGATGGATGATGGGGGGGGGGTGGGTGATAGAGAACAAGGGTTGGGTTATCGTCTGGTAATGTGACATCACATGTGATGTCCCATGTGACGTCACATGTGATGTCACATGGGACATCACATGTGACACCGCTCCCTGACACTGTGAGGCAGTGGGCCAATAGACTCAGAGACGTCACATCTCCCACCCAACCAAGCTTTACTGGGGGAGGACGCTGCTCCACCTCTCAACAGAGAGGGGGGAGGACACTGCTCCACCTCTCAACAGAGAGGGTGGAGTACGCTGCTCCCCATCATCACCACAGCCTCCCATCATCACCACAGCCTCCCATCACCACAGCCTCCCATCACCACAGCCTCCCATCACCACAGCCTCCCATCACCACAGCCTCCCATCACCACAGCCTCCCATCATCACCACAGCCTCCCATCACCACAGCCTCCCATCACCACAGCCTCCCATCACCACAGCCTCCCATCATCACCACAGCCTCCCATCACCACAGCCTCCCATCACCACAGCCTCCCATCACCACAGCCTCCCATCACCCTCCCATCATCACCACAGCCTCCCATCACCACAGCCTCCCATCACCACCACAGCCTCATCACCACACAGCCTCCCATCACCACAGCCTCCCATCACCACAGCCTCCCATCACCACAGCCTCCCATCACCACAGCCTCCCATCACCACAGCCTCCCATCACCACAGCCTCCCATCACCACAGCCTCCCATCACCACAGCCTCCCATCATCACCACAGCCTCCCATCACCACAGCCTCCCATCACCACAGCCTCCCTCCCTGACCTCACATGGCCACTGGCCGGCGAGGTCAAACACTTTGCTTCACTCCTCTATGGAAACTTCCTCTGCTAATTCTCTCCTTCTACAGACTTCTGGATCTCTGCTCCGTGCTGCTTGCTCCTGCCCTCGTTTACCCCAGTGGTCCCAGCACAGCGCTACAGACAGCGCTACAGACAGCGCTACAGACAGCGCTACAGACAGCGCTACAGACAGCGCTACAGACAGCGCTACAGACAGCGCTACAGACAGCGCTACAGACAGCGCGCTACAGACAGCGCTACAGACAGCGCTACAGACAGCGCTACAGACAGCGCTGCAGACAGCGCTCAGACAGACAGCGCTACAGACAGCGCTACAGACAGCGCTACAGACAGCGCTACAGACAGCGCTGCAGACAGCGCTACAGACAGCGCTACAGACAGCGCTACAGACAGCAGACAGCGCTACAGACAGCGCTACAGACCAGACAGCGCACAGCACAGCGCTACAGACAGCGCTACAGACAGCGCTACAGACAGCGCTGCAGACAGCGCTACAGACAGCGCTACAGACAGCGCTACAGACAGCGCTGCAGACAGCGCTACAGACAGCGCTACAGACAGCGCTACAGACAGCGCTACAGACAGCGCTACAGACAGCGCTACAGACAGCGCTACAGACAGCGCTACAGACAGCGCTACAGACAGCGCTACAGACAGCGCTGCAGACAGCGCTACAGACAGCGCTGCAGACAGCGCTACAGACAGCGCTACAGACAGCGCTGCAGACAGCGCTACAGACAGCGCTACAGACAGCGCTACAGACAGCGCTGCAGACAGCGCTACAGACAGCGCTACAGACAGCGCTACAGACGCTACAGACAGCGCTACAGACAGCGCTACAGACAGCGCTACAGAGGGGTCACAGACAGACAGCGCTGGAGAGGGAGAAAAGCTACAGACAGGCTTTGGCTAGAGACAGCGCTCAGCAGCCATACAGCGCTACAGAGGGCCAGACAGCGCTACAGACAGAGACAGAGCAGAGGATGCAGACAGCGCTACGACAGGACAGCAGCGCTACAGACAGCGCAGCAGACAGACAGCAGAGAGGAGAGAGAGAGCAGAGAGAGAGAC
>JACYXH010000300.1:472500-495000 GCA_026745465.1 Lota lota | reverse complement strand
CTGGGTCCATCCACCCCAGCCCTCGAGACTACAGCTGGGTCACATATCACATGGATCTATGTAGAGCCACGCTGGGTCCATCCACCCCAGCCCTCGAGACTACAGCTGGGTCACATAACTCATGGATCTATGTAGAGGCACGCATCTAGAACTGAGCTACATTACCAGGACAACCTGTATCTACATAGAGCCGTGTACTCTAGACCAGCTCTCAACGATAGCTGAACAATAAATGAGTATTTTTATTTATATCCCAGATGATTTCAGTATCGGAGAATGTAAGAGATGAGAAAGACGAGAAAGTGATTGAATAGCGGCTCTTTAGTTAACTGTAAGCATACTATCAAAAGGTATTCTAACTGGTATACTGATATTGTATTATATATTTGATCATACCTCTACATGTATTTTCTTCAGCTTGTCCAGTTCATTTCAGCGTCACACAGACATTAGGTCACGGTGTCCAGCTGTGTTGACCTGACCCTGGCCACCAGAGGAATATGCCGATTCTACAACCGAGTTTCAACTGTCTAGATTAAGAAAGGGATCTGTTTAGACGAAAGGCACAGCACACTCAGGACCGCCTCAGCCTGTTCACACAGAGAGGCAGGTAAGAATAGGCCTGCTTGACATGCACACACATTACAGCTTTCACATTCAAACAGCTTCCCTTGTTTTCACCATCGCCCAGCAGGGAGTCAATCTAGATTGAAGGTAGAGGACACGTCCTCCAGAGCGTTTACACAACGCCTACACCTCTTACAACCCTTCCCGCCTCTTACGTTGGAGAAAACGGCGACCTCACGACCGTTTTCAGTGCCAGATTCAAAAGGTTACACAAAGTGTAAACAAGGCCTGCGTCTGCCATCCTCCCCTCGCCTTCCTCTAGCACCCATCTGTCTGGGGGTCCGTTTGGGGGTCTCTCTGTCTCCGCAGACTGCCAGGCCCCTGGAGGAGAAGTACCGCCGGCTCCATCCGGTTTATTTACCCTGCCCTCGGCAAGGGGCCCTCGGTCTGCTAACGAGTAATAAGCCACGGGGCCCTCGGTCTGCTAACGAGTAATAAGCCACGGGGCCCTCGGTCTGCTAACGAGTAATAAGCCACGGGGCCCTCGGTCTGCTAACGAGTAATAAGCCACGGGGCCCTCGGTCTGCTAACGAGTAATAAGCCACGGGGCCCTCGGTCTGCTAACGAGTAATAAACCAAGAGGCCTTTGGTCTACTAACGAGCCAAGGGGCCCTCGTTTTGAGCCCAACTTGAACCCAGGTCCAGTGTGTGTCTGTGAGATTGTGTTTTTTTCCCTGTTGGGTGCAGTCTGTCTCTTTGTCCCGCTTGCCGACCAGAGGGGGAGAGTTTGAAGTTTACTGGAGCAAACAAAGAGAAGTGAAAACAGCAACCACCCAAATGAGGCGAGCAACAAGCCAGTCCCCGTCTGGACTCAAACCAGCACATGAATTTAATGATGGAGGGGGTGGGGGGGGGGGGGGAGAAACACACACCAGTCTTCCACCTTGTCCTAAATATGGCCAAGTGAACGTTTCAGTGATTCTCTCTCATCGCTAATCTCTCTCTCCTAGTCTCTCTCTCTTCAGTCTCTCTCTCCTAGTCTCTCTCTCCTAGTCTCTCTCTCTCCTAGTCTCTCTCTCTCCTAGTCTCTCTCCTAGTCTCTCTCTCTCCTAGTCTCTCTCCTAGTCTCTCTCCTAGTCTCTCTCCTAGTCTCTCTCTCCTAGTCTCTCTCTTCAGTCTCTCTCTCCTAGTCTCTCTCCTAGTCTCTCTCTCCTAGTCTCTCTCTCTCCAGTCTCTCGCTCCTAGTCCCTCTGTATGTCACACAGATAAGAAGAGTACATAGAAGTCTAGTGCATCTTCCTGATGTGTGCGTGTGTGTGAGTGCGTGTGTGTGCCTGCGGACATATGCGCACAAATATGTGTGTGTGTGCAAGGCTGCATGTCTGCATGTGTATGCGCCTGCGAGACATGTGTCTTGAGACGTATGCGTGCGTGCGTGCGTGCGTGTGTGTGTGTGTGTGCGTGTGTGTGCGTGCGTGTGCGTGTGTGCGTGTGTCATAAATCCCTGCGGTATCTGACACCGACAGCTTCGTGACATCATGACCTCCCTGTCATCGACTGATGACCGCCCCCCCTAAAACAATCCTACATCGACTACTACTGGTGTGGGTTACCGTGGACACAGGGGCGGGGAGATATATTAGCATTGATCGCGGCGCTAGCTTAGATCGTTTGATAGCTTAGCGCGGCTCCTGATAGCCTCTTAGCGGGTGGTATTGAGCGACGCGCTGTGCGCTGGAGAAGCTAATCTGAATGGAGACGCTCACTCATGTCGACTAGCTGGTGCAGCGCACACAGCCTTCCTCAGGAAGCACACATAAGAGTGTGTGTGTTGTGTTCTGTAAGGAGAGGGCTCTAAAAGTTACATCTCATTTGATTTACCTGTGTATTTTGTGTGTGTGAAATGTGTGTATATTGTCGCTGCACTATGTTTGTGTACATAGTATTTGTGTGTGTGTGTACGTGCGTACGTGTGTGCGTCAGCGTGTTTGTGTAAGTGTGTGCGCTCATGTGTGTGTGTGTGTGTGTGTGAGTGAGTGTGTGTATGTATGTGCGTGCGTGTCTGGGTATATAGGAGCCCACTCTCCACTCTCACAGGGAGTGTGTGTGTGTGTGTACGTGCGTGCGTGCGTGTGCGCGTGTTTACGTGCATGCATACGTGTGTGTACGTGCTTGTGTGTGTACGTGCGTGTGTGCGTGTGTGTATATGTGTGTGTGTGTACGTGCGTGTGCGTGTGTGTACGTGCATGTGTGTGTTTGTGCATGTGTGTACGTGCGTGTGTGTACGTGCATGTGCGTGTGTGTGTACGTGCGTGTGTGTGTGTACGTGCGTGTGTGTGTACGTGCGTGTGTGTGTGTACGTGCGTGTGTGTGTACGTGCGTGTGTGTGTGTACGTGCGTGTGTATATAGGAGCCCACTCGGCACTCTCCCAGTGGATCGATCAGACCAACAAGCCGCTGGTCATTCCTCACCCATAGTAACGCTGCCTTTCTAACCCTTGAATACTCTATTGTGGGCCGTCACCACTACACACTCCCTTCTCCTCCCTTCTCCTCCTCTCGCCTCCTCCTGCTTTTTGTCTCTTTTCTCCTCCTCTCCTTCCTACTCCCATCCATCCTTCCTCTTTGCTCCCCGTTCCTCCTCCTCCCCTCTCTCCTCCTCCTCCCCTTCCCCACCTCTCTTCTTCCTCCTCCTCCCCTCTCTCCTCCTCCTCCTCCCCTCTCCCCTCCTCCTCCTTTATCGTACCAACAGTACAGTAACACACAATACAGTAACACACAACATAGTAACACACAAAGGACATCTTGTGCATTTGTTTGCACAAATAAATTAAGAAAAACACAACAACATAACACAATAGGCACTCACAGTCATAAATAACAATCGTCACATTCCTCTCTGGTCAGCCTCGCACACACACACACGCACACACACACACACACAGCGAACACAGCTTCTGGAAACACTGGAAACACTGGAGCCAAATGGTTACCTAGCAACCTCGGAATGGATGGCAGTCTCTGCTACGGGCGATGTGTAGGAATATATATATGTGGCTTGTTGAACACCAATAGGAATTCACAACACATAAATGACGACAGTGGACGGCCAATGAGAGAAGAGATCAGTTGAGTCGATGCCCCTCCAACATAGAGACAGATGCAGCTAAATTAAAAACAAATAAAGTGTGTGACTCGGCGAAGGCAGAGTGTATAATATCTTTGGGAGAGCGACATAATGCAACGAGTGTGTTGGTTGCTGTGTGTGTGTGTTTATTTTTGTTTCTGCAAACAATGTCAAATGGTGCAGGATGAAGTCTGAGGTTAGATCACTTACAGTTTGCCTTCTGGAAACACTCTCTCTCTCTCTCTCTCTCTCTCTCTCTCTCTCTCTCTCTCTCTCTCTCTCTCTCTCTCTCTCTCTCTCTCTCTCTCTCTCTCTCTCTCTCTCTCTCTCTCTCTCTCTCTCTCTCTCTCTCTCTCTCTCTCTCTCTCTCTCTCTCTCTCTCTCTCTCACACACAGAGGGGCCCATGTGTTCCCAGTATAATGTTAAGCTATAGGTTATTTTCCCCCCGCTCCCTCAAAGCCCACCCATGGCCCTAATAGGATGAGCAAACCTCCGCAGGCCTAGAGGAAAGCACTGGAGGAAAGCACTGGAGGGGGTTGTCCCAGCACTCCAGGTACAGGTATATCACCCTGAGCACAATGCACTACACACATCTACAACGTGGGGCCCCACAAGGTCGGTCCCTACAATGTGGGCCCCCACAAGGTCGGTCCCCACAATGTGGGCCCCCACAAGGTCGGTCCCCACAATGTGGGCCCCCACAAGGTCGGTCCCCACAAGGTCGGTCCCCCCAAGGTCGGTCCCCACAAGGTCGGTCCCCACAATGTGGGCCCCCACAAGGTCGGTCCCCCCAAGGTCGGTCCCCACAAGGTCGGTCCCCACAACGTGGGGCCCCACAAGGTCGGTCCCCACAAGGTCGGTCCCCACAATGTGGGCCCCCACAAGGTCGGTCCCCACAAGGTCGGTCCCCACAAGGTCGGTCCCCGCAAGGTCGGTCCCCACAAGGTCGGTCCCCACAATGTGGGCCCCCACAAGGTCGGTCCCCACAAGGTCGGTCCCCACAATGTGGGCCCCCACAAGGTCGGTCCCCACAAGGTCGGTCCCCACAATGTGGGCCCCCACAAGGTCGGTCCCCACAAGGTCGGTCCCCACAAGGTCGGTCCCCACAACGTTGGTCCAAAAGATTTTCTTTTCAAAGACAGTTACAACGTATGTTGATTTAACTGTAAATTGAATTGTTGAATTTTAAAACTACTTTGCTCACACTTAACTATAATTTGTCCTTGGCTTAGCTTCCATCCACTAGACTGGCAGTGAAGCGTTAACAGATGATACGTTTTTCCTCAATCTCAGCGATTTAAGCCCTTTAAATATAGTTAATGTTGTGTGCACATGTTTAACAAACAAGCGTCCATCTTTACGCTGCCACAGTTACAAAAGCTGACATTTCACTTTATGAATGATTTTATTTTGGTTCACTCTTATAAAAATATAAGGGTGAACCAAAAATATAAAAATATTGATTGGTAAACAACTGTTACACAGCAATTACACAGTGTGTGTGTGTGTGTGTGTGTGTGTGTGTGTGTGTGTGTGTGTGTGTGTGTGTGTGTGTGTTTGTGTGTCGAGTTGTAACATGCCACTGATAATTCCTCAGGGCAGAAGTTTCCGAGAACAACTTTTTTCCGAGACCACACCTGAGCAGGCTGGCGAATAATGAGGAATGTTCTAGAAACATGTTCATTAGTCACATGGCAAAAACAAGCAACCAAAACCAAACCAAGCAAAACGTTATCCTAAAACCACAACCAATAAGTTCTACAAGCATAAGAGCCATAAGCCAGCTGAGGAGGTCCACACGCTCCACAAAGAGAAGCTTGATCCCTGCTGAGGACATTGAGCTGGCTGAAGAGTCATGCGCAAGTATGATGAAAAAGCCTCTCTCCCCCTCCTGCTGTCTATCTCTCTCTATCTCCCTCTCTCTCTATCTCAGAGGTGAGAGACACACACACACACTTCATATGACCTGAAGGACTCTCACTGTCTGGATCAGAAACACACATTAATGAGCCGAGGTGTGAGTTTGCCTAGTCAGCAGTGCTGATGAAGTATTAATGTAGGATAGGACTTTATTATCTTAATGTGTACAGCCTCAGGAAACCTGATGCACAGAGAGAGAGAGAGAGAGAGAGAGAGAGAGAGAGAGAGAGAGAGAGAGAGAGAGAGAGAATGATATGAACAGAAAGAGGGGGAGAGATGAATAGAGAAAGAGAGATGAAAAGAGAAAGAGGGAGACTTATAAAACAGAAAGAGTAAAATAAAACAGAAATACAGAGCGATAGAGTAGAGCCAATTGGATAGAGACAGGCAGAGAAAGAGAGATGGAGAGATAAGAGTGAGAAGTGAGAAAGAGTCAGCGATACGAGAGAGGAGACAGAGAGGTACGGAGAGAGAGAGATGAAGAGAGAGCCATGAGAAATGGAGAGATACAGAGAACAAGAGAGAGTAAGCCATTTCAGGGAACGACAGAAATGAAGAGAGATTTAGAGCGATAATGAGTGAGTGAGAAGGGGAGAGAGCGCAAGAGAGACAGAGAGAGAGAGAGAGAGAGAAGAGAGAGAGAGAGAGAGAGAGAGAGAGAGAGAGAGAGAGACAGAGAGAGAGACAGAGAGTGAGAGAGAGAGACAGAGAGAGAGAGAGAGAGAGAGACAGAGAGAGAGAGACAGAGACAGAGAGTGAGAGAGAGAGACAGAGAGAGAGAGAGAGAGAGAGAGAGAGAGACAGAGAGAGACAGAGAGAGAGAGAGAGAGGGAGACAAGAGCTCCCGATAGAAAGATCCAACAGACACCAGTACAACCAGTGCTCTCCTCTCCACCATTGCTCCTTCCCTGGGCTCACATACCTCTCTCCGGGATCAGGCAAAGTGTGTCCGCACACGCGTGTGTGTTGGTGTCCGTGTGTCCGCGCGCGCGCGCGTGTGTGTGTGTGTGTGTGTGTGTGTGTGTGTGTGTGTCCGTGTGTCTTGGTGGTAAAAGGGGGGGTTGATTCCCAAAAGATCCAAGCTGCTCCGGACGTTTTCCTGAATGGTCCCTCGTTCTTCCTCCTCTCACGCAACCTGCACACTGCTCTCTGTTCCTCTTCCTCGATCTGTTATTTAAAACTCTCCTCCTCTCCCTCCCTCCCTCTCTTGTTCTCTCACTAGTGACAGAGGCTGGTACAACGGCAGCCTCCCCCTCTTCCTGAGACTCCTCTTCTCTCACCCATCCACATCCTTCTCACCATAAGCTCCTGTCTCTCTCCCCCCCTCTCTCTCTCTCTTCTCCTGTACACACACACACACACACACACACTCCTGTCCTCTCCCTCTCTGTCTCTGCAGAGATTACCAGCGCTCCACAACCCTACTCTCCTTCCTCCTCGGTCTGCAGCAGGCTCTCTACATCTCCAACATGTCCCTGCCTGAGCGCTGATCCTCAGCTCCACACCCCCTCCTCCCTCCCTCCCTCCCTCGCTCCCTCCCTCGCTTGCTCCGTCTCACACGCCCATCCCTCTTGCTCCCCGTCTCCATCGTCTATCTCCTAGATGGATTCATTCCCTTTTGAAATGTGCTCCTCTCTCTCTCGATCTCTCTGTCTAAACGGAGACATGAGGTTCTGTTCACCTGGACTCTGTCATCCACCTAGCAGCCATACCTGCATCTATACATCTATCTCCAAATACTGTACATACTGCACATGCTCTATCTATCTATCTAGATCTATCCTTTACTCTCTTTATCATCTATCTCCAAATACTCTCTCTATGCTCTATCTATCTATCTATCTAGATACACACACACATCTATCTCCAAATACTGTACATACTGCATCTCTATCTCTCTCTATCTATCTAGATTACACATCTATCTTTAACATCTATCTCCAAATACTGTACTCTGCATATGCTATATCTATCTATCTAGATACACATCTATCTTTATACATCTATCTCCAAATACTGTACATACTGCATATGCTCTATCTATCTATCTATCTATCTAGATACACATCTATCTTTACATCTATCTTTACACATCTATCTCCAAATACTGTACATACCGCATATGCTCTATCTATCTATCTATCTAGATACACATCTATCTTTACATCTATCTTTATACATCTATCTCCAAATACTGTACATACAGCATATGCTCTATCTATCTATCTATCTATCTATCTATCTATCTAGATACACATATATCTTTATACATCTATCTTTATACATCTATCTCCAAATACTGTACATACTGCATATGCTCTATCTATCTATTTATCTAGATACACATCTATCTTTATACATCTATCTCCAAATACTGTACATACTGCATATGCTCTATCTATCTATCTATCTAGATACACATCTATCTTTATACATCTATCTCCAAATACTGTACATACTGCATATGCTCTATCTATCTATCTAGATACACATCTATCTTTATACATCTATCTCCAAATACTGTACATACTGCATATGCTCTATCTATCTAGATACACATCTATCTTTATATCCATTTTTATATATCTATCTATATACATCTATCTCTATAAGCTGTCTCTATATAATATATCTATATATCTATATATAGTGTATATCTGTCTACATCTATACATCTCTCTGTATTTAGAGTATCCATCCATCCATCCATCCATCATCATCCATCATCCATCCATCCATCCATCATCCATCCATCCATCATCCATCCATCCATCATCTATCCATCATCCATCCATCCCTCATCCATCCATCCATCCATCATCCATCATCCATCATCATCTATCCATCATCATCCATCCATCATCCATCATCCATCCATCCATCCATCATCCATCATCCATCATCCATCATCCATCATCCATTATCCATCGATCCATCATCCATCATCCATCCATCATCCATCGATCCATCCACCTGAATCCATAGAATACCTCTATATATATATCTGTTTATATAACAGTATCCATATATTGGCCAATAGCCGCCATCGTATCATTGCAACATTCATGAAGAGCTTGAACATATAGTCATCTGGAATCCCCCTGCTCCATTCCCTGGGCTGTCTGGGCTACAGGAAGTGGAACCCAAAAGCCCCGCCCTCTCTTAGTGATTCACCCTCCCCCCGCTCCTCCCTCCATCCCCGCTGCCGTTGCCACAGGCCGGTGATGTCGTTGGCATGGATCTTTCATTACAGGTTGCCATGCAACAGGAAGGGAACGGACCGTTTATACACCTTATCACGCATTGCATAAGATCAATCTGTTGGTGATTCAATACCTTTAACCACGTGTGCTTCTGGGATATCTTCATCAGCAGCAGTACGTGGGGCAATATATTTATATAACCACGCATGATGTCATGTGTTGGACTATTCCCCCTCGCTCCTTCTCCCTGGTCATGTGATACCGCTGGGACAGAAGCAAACGGTCGTCTGGCGTCCAGAGATGACGTCTCCCGGGGCAACGGCAGATATTAAATGACTCCAGCTCCAGATTAAATCAGACTGCATTCGCAGCCCGACGTCTGGCCTAGCGCCTGTAGTATATCTATATATCTATATCTATACCTATATCTATATATATCTATATCAGCACCCATCCTAGATAGAAGTAACTATATATATACAAATATATTATACACTGAATACAATATACTGAATACTGAATACTATTTGCTAAATACCAGATTCTATACTAAATCCAATACAAGTATGTTCATTTCGTCCAGACTCATGTACAGAACATGTTTTTCATTGAGCAGGTATACGAGATTAGACATCTTGAACCATCAAGGACGCCTAAACTTAGACCGAGGACATTGGGGTTCAAACCCAGAACCTTTTGACAACCTAACCTATCCTGCCCCCCACCCTGTATACTTTATAAACGTATGCTAAACTATAGTTTTCAGTTATCTTATTTGATTTTAGAAAATCTCTAAAGTTCGAATGCTTCCGCAGCACTTCAAGTTAAAATAGAGCAGAGGACTGTTAAGTGTTTTATGAATATGGAGGAAACATATATGGATGAAAATGCATTAAAAGGCAGAACCAGCCAGGTTCACTGTTTTATCACCACACACACACACACACGCACACGCACACGCACACGCACACACACACACACACACACACACGCACACGCACACGCACACGCACACACACACACACCTCCTACACACTCAGAACAACGAGGACTGTGGAAATCGCTATGAAATGAGGCCAAACACTCCTGAATGAGAGAGAGAGAGAGAGAGAGAGAGAGAGAGAGAGAGAGAGACAGAGACAGAGACAGAGACAGAGACAGAGACAGAGACAGAGACAGAGACAGAGAGAGAGACAGAGAGAGAGAGACAGAGACAGAGACAGAGAGAGAGAGAGAGAGAGAGAGAGAGAGAGAGAGAGAGAGAGAGAGAGAGAGAGAGACAGAAAGAAAGAGAGAGAGAGGGAGACAGAGAGAGAGACAGAGAGAGAGAGAGAGAGAGAGAGACACACATCACGGAAGGAACACAAAGGTGACAGAAAATGTATGTGTCTGTTTGCCTGTGTGTGTACGTGCGGGTGTGCATGCGTGTGTGTGTGTGTGTGTGTTTGCCTGTGTGTGTGTACGTGTGTGTGTGTGTGTGCGTGCGTGCGTACGTGCGTGTGTGTGAGTACTATATGGGCATATAGAAATGGATTAAACTTCAGGCAGGACCATCTGGTCGGTGGTGTGGGACAAGCTGTCCATTTGGACGACGGACAAGAGAAGGTGAGAAGTATGAGAAATACACACTCACACACACACACACACACACACACACACACACACACACACACACATGAATGCATTTGAGGTAACACATTGTTGTATACATACCTGTCTGCTTGCAACACAGGCACACACTGATCACTTACAAACACACACACACACACATACTCTTTTATACTCTTTTATAACAAGTGCCACATATCCCTAGTCTCTATGGTAACTAGTAGCCGTGGCAACAGCAGAGCAAGTAGTAGAGAAGAAGTTGAACTATTATCAATGTCCCGATGTTTCTACTTTGGCGTGCCACTACGAGATGCAGGGAATGCAAGAAACAAGTTGGGCCCCGTAAGGACACACACACACACAGACACACGCCTACACACAAACACACACACACACGCCTATACACAAGCACGCATACTCAGGCAATCATAAAATCCACACCAACACGCCGTCACATGTAGATCGTGAAGGAATGTATGCAAGCAAAGCCTCTGCTGTCAACGAAGACACACACAGTGAACATGGTGGCTTACAGGGACATTACAACATGAGAGAGAGAGAGAGAGAGAGACAGAAACAGAGACAGAGACAGACAGAGAGACTTGTAGTGCATCATACTTGAAAGGCTCAAAAGACTGCTTCAGAAACTACGTCAAACACATTTATTTTCTCACCCAACAAAAAAAGCACTAAACACACAAAGATAGAGCACAGTAGTGCTCTATCTTTGTGTGTTGACACAAGACAGTTTTGCTGTCTTTCTACCTTTTCTACACGCACACACACACACACAAACACAGGGCAGGTCCACCCTCATCTAGACAATATTAGTTAGTCCTTGTTTTGACAGGATTAAAGCGTACCACCTAAAGCTTAAAGACTCTGATGAAAACCATCCCAATAAAAATCCCTTCTCTAATTGCTAGGCTTACCTCGCTAGAAAATCCACTTGAAAAGTTAGAGCAATTTGCTGCTATGAGGGAATATTTAGCACTGAGGTTTCCTGCAGACAAGTCCTTGCTGTGATTGAAGTTAAAGCCAGCAGCACCACCTAGTGGACGATGTTGGTACCTACAGCTGACATAATCTCACTCTAAAGCAGACAACCTCCTCTTGTCCTTAAAGGGCCGGTAGGGGTTAGGGCATCTTGCTCAAGGAAGCCAAGGAAAAACGATGAAAACCAATGAAGCGCTGTGAAGCTGCAGTGATGAAATGTGATGAAGAGCCCGAAGAACCCAAACCCTTCATGAGGATCAGCTGACACTAGCAGCAGGTCGCCGCGGGATCCCGCCTCCGGACCACAATCACATGACCTCGCCATATCGATGAACACGCCCACTGCCATGCTGACACACCAGCAGAGATACAGGTGCAGAGCTGAACCAAAGACCCCCTCCAAACACGCACACACACTGATTAACACTGCCAACCCAGCGTTTCCCTGGACACCGCAGACTCTGTTGTCGTAGCGATTACCTGGTGATTACATGGAGGCTGCAGCCAGAATCTATTCATAAAACTGTGTGTGTGTGTGTGTGTGTGTGTGTGTGTGTGTCTCACGCTCGCTGTACCATAGTGCATGACACACTGTTGCAGAAAACAAACACAAACACCTCCACCCTGTTCCATATCTTATGAATATGAATGAATACAAATGGATGCTTGTATGCATGTAAATATGGTATGTATAAATAAATCACAACAAGACACAAGCCTCTTCTCTCTTTCTCGCTCTCCAAAACGCACACAGCAAAGATCATCCACTCGGTTGCACCCTCTAGTGGCTACAGTGTGAACTGCAACATTGTCTGGCTAATTGTCATGGGAAGGGAGGAATATCAAACAGCAGAAGAATGTGTAAACAAAGTCTGCACTGTCGACGTCAAAACATCAAATTATGACGCAAATCATATTGTATCTGACACGAACTTCCAATGAACACTGTTTGTCATGAATGCTGTCCTATATCTTCTGCTGCATCAAGCATCATGTGATCATCCTTTGTCTAAGACAGATGTAAACCGCAACAGGAGCACAACAACATGCTTACACACACACACACACACACACACACACACACAGCGGGGGCGGTATTCGCAGTGCTATGAAACATCTTGCATCCCACACACTTACATAACTCTCTGTCTCTCAACATCTCTCTCTCCATCTACACTTCTTTCCACCTCTCTCTCTCAGCTGCTGTTGTCATCTTCTCTTCCTACCTGTCCTCCCCTGTACTCTTCTCTCCTCATCACCTTTCCTCTCCTCTCATCTATACCTGCATAGTGATCGTTTTACATCATAGCCTAACCGTCCAACATCTCGACAAGTTCAACCATTACCCTGGGGTCTCAACAGCCAGATCCTTTAACAGTGGGCAACATTTGCAATGTACGCACACGCATGCGCACACACACACACGCGCGCGCGCGGCCGTGTGCAGGACTCACGTTGATGAGCTCGATCTCCCAGATCTTCTTCACCAGGTCCATGGAGGTGTAGCCGTTGACCAGGAAGGACTTGGTGTAGTCGCCCAGCTCCAGGGACTCCAGCCACTCCGCCACCGAGGTGGGGTTGTTCCCATCGTAGCCCACCGGGCGCACCTGCACACACACAGTCCAGTATGTCACTTAGTTACACATACACTACTGGTAATATTAGCATGACTTCACCTGCACACACACAGTCCAGTATGTCACTTAGTTACACATACACTACTGGTAATATTAGCATGATTTCACCTGCACACACACACAGTAAAGTATGTCACTTAGTTACACATACACTACTGGTAATATTAGCATGATTTCACCTGCACACACACACAGTACAGTATGTCACTTAGTTACACATACACTACTGGTAATATTAGCATGATTTCACCTGCACACACACACAGTACAGTATGTCACTTAGTTACACATACACTACTGGTAATATTAGCATGATTTCATCTGCACACACACAGTACAGTATGTCACTTAGTTACACATACACTACTGGTAATATTAGCATGATTTCACCTGCACACACACAGTACAGTATGTCACTTAGTTACACATACACTACTGGTAATATTAGCATGATTTCACCTGCACACACACAGTCCAGTATGTCACTTAGTTACACATACACTACTGGTAATATTAGCATGATTTCACCTGCACACACACACACACACACAGTACAGTATGTCACTTAGTTACACATACACTACTGGTAGACAGAGAGACAGAGAGAGAGAGAGAGAGAGAGAGAGAGAGAGAGAGAGAGAGAGAGAGAGAGAGAGAGAGAGAGAGAGAGAGAGAGAGAGAGAGACAGACGACAGACGACAGACAGACAGACAGACAGACAGACAGACAGACAGACAGACAGACAGACAGACAGACAGACAGACAGACAGACAGACAGACAGACAGACAGACAGACAGACAGACAGACAGACAGAGAGAGAGAGAGAGAGAGAGAGAGAGAGAGAGAGAGAGAGAGAGAGAGACAGAGACAGAGACAGAGAGAGAGAGAGACAGAGACAGAGAGACAGAGACAGAGAGACAGAGAGACAGAGAGACAGAGAGACAGAGAAAGAGCAGCATCTGGCACTCCAATACTGATTGTATGACTTAGTCACTTGATGTTCAGGTGTGAAAGGTGTAGTCTGTGGGTGTGAATCCTACCCGGGGCAGCAGACGAATGGCCTGCAGGAGGCGCTGTCTGTGGGCTGAGTTGAGGATCCCAATCTCCAGCAGGTCCTGGTCCTCCACCACGTTGCTGCCCTGAAATGACGGCAGCGCAGTCAGGTGGCATGTTAGCATAGCATAGCCTCCCACAATGCAGCCCTGGAACCGGAGCGGATCTATGATCCAAGGCCCTAAGTTCCCAAGGTCCTATGTTCTCAGAGTTATGTTTTAAGTTTGATACTCTGCTAACACACATTCAACTATTGATCCCATTGTGTTCGGGTCAAATCTGAATCGTTTCAAGTAGAAATATGTCATAAATACTATCCCCTGTTATTTTTGGAACAATGCAGTTTTATGTCATTTTATTTGTCTTTGAAGGTCTCTTAAAAATGCCACTGTTCTATTGTAACAATATCACTGCATTGGTCATTGGACATTTGAACAGAGCAACATCAGTCACAGATACAGCTGCATAGCCCCACTACACTGCCCTTAAATGACACGACCTAATGACCTAGCCAGTTAGCATTTTAGCACAGCATAATCCCTCACTATACTGCCCTAAAATGACACAATACTATGACCTAGCGGCTGGTCAGTTAGTATTTTGGCATAGCATAGCATAGTATAGCATAGCATAGCATAGCTGCCCCCATTGCAGCCCAACACCCCAATGACACATCGGTTTTTAGCATGTTCGCATAGCGTAGCGTCACCAACACGACAGTGACACATGGTAGCCACGGTTGGTTACCGCGGTAACAGAGCTGGACTCTGAGAGCCAGGAGGTTGTAACGTTGTTAGCTTTCATAGAGTCAGTCCCATTTGACGGTTTTCTTTTAAAGAACACATCCATCTCTTGCATAAACCATAACATCTATCTATATGTATCTATATATCTTTATATATATATACCTATATATATATATACACACACATATATATACACCTATAGACAGTTGTAGCAATGTCCACTACTACAAGCCACCTAGGTGGCTTCCACTCCACCTAGGTGGCTTTCCTCGGGCTCCACCAAACCAATGGACACAGGGTGGTGATGTTGAAAATCCTGTTTATTGTAATGGTTGTATAGAATGAGGCATGCAGCTGGCGCTCCGTGCTGCCATGCCGGAGAGCTCTTCCTGAGTGTGTGTGGTGATGGCTGGTTTAACCTGTGCACACTGATTGCTCAATGTGCAACAGGTGTGCAGCCCCACCCAGCCCCAGACTCCAATCAGTCTGACTCGGGCCAGGTGAGGCTGCTTCAACCAGCCATCATCCACACACACTCCCACAACAGTGTGTGTGTGTATATATATATATATATATATATATATATATATATATATATATATATATATATATATATATATATATATATATATATATATATATATATATATATATATACATACTGCAATATTTCTGCTTTACAAAGTCAAGCTTATAGTCTGCTACATTTCAGGCTATTTCATAAAAGAAATGAAATGGCCGATAAGCTGCTCTCCATTGCTACTGTTGAAAGAAGACGTTCGTTTAGACATCTGTGCAAACTGGATAAAATACAAATAAAAGGATTTATGAACATGTACCAAACATGGGGTCCAGGCTAGTGCTGTGGCTAGGTCTCCTAGCCCAGAGGGACGTGGGTTCTATGTCCACAGCCGGTGTGTCCATGAGGACAACGCTCATCTCGTCCCTGACATTGAAGGACCTCATCTGAATTCACCGTGAGCCGCTTAAGATTAAAGTGTAAATAGTAGTAAATAGTATGAGCTTAAAATATGCAGTGAGGTTTTGCATGCATAATGCAACATGCAGTCCCCCCCCCCCCCCCCCCCCCCCCCCCCCCCCCCCACTCCCTCTCAGGAAATTATGCTGTCAATGTCACCTCCGCAATCTTCAGTCCGATTAATGCTGCTAATATGCATGACATCATGGATTATAGACCACAGCACATCTTCTTCTTCTTCATCATCATCTCTTTGTGCTGTCTGGCTCGGGAGGTGGCAGCGTTACCAACCACTAGCTAACATACTAGCTGTATACGATCCATACTACTTCTGGTTGTGTTGTTATTTAACAAACAACCACTAGCTAACATACTAGCTGTATACGATCCATACTACTTCTGGTTGTGTTGTTATTTAACAAACAACCACTAGCTAACATACTAGCTGTATACGATCCATACTACTTCTGGTTGTGTTGTTATTTAACAAACAACCACTAGCTAACATGCTAGCTGTATACGATCCATACTACTTCTGGTTGTGTTGTTATTTAACAAACAACCACTAGCTAACATACTAGCTGTATACGATCCATACAACTTCTGGTTGTGTTGTTGTACTGCTGTTGTGTTTGTAGTTATTTAACAAAGACACAATGAGGGAACATTACAAAGCTCGATGGATAAAGGATGTTACCGGGGCAGGATAATCTGACGGGGGCGAGGGTTTTTCCCAGCTGAAAGGTACTGGGTTCGATGTCTGCAGCAGTCTACCTGTAGGCATTCTTCAGTTTCCCTGACCAGCTACCTGCTGCTTAGTGACAATGTGTGAGAGCCTCTGGTACAAATGACCAAATAGTAAGTAGTATTGCACTCCCAGTACGGGTCCCACTAAACCATGAAGGCCATATGGGTTACCCCCTGCGGTAGTCAGCTAACTATAGCATGCGGTGCTCTACACTATATACATATAAATATACTGCTCAAAAAAATAAAGGGAACACTTAAACAACACAATGTAACTCCAAGTGTTCCCTTAATTTTTTTGAGCAGTATATAACACTGGGATTTATGTACAGTCACACCCAACACATGCTCCACCCCTTCACAAGGACACACACAATGGGTATTGTTAAACATTTTACAGCTTATTAGTTTGATGGACAACCTTTCAACACCAGGTCAATCATCCCACCTACTGAGGGAGGGAGGGAGGGGGGGAGAGAGAGAGAGAGAAACATGGCAAGAAACAGAGGAGAGAAGAAAACAAGAAAGTGAGGGAGAGCGAGGTAGGGAGTGAGAGAGAGAGAAGAGAAGGATGGTGATGAGGACAGCGAGGTGAAGGAGTGCATGTGGTGGTCGATGAGACTAGTTATACTTCAGTTGAATATTATCTTCCAGCTGTAAAACACAACCAGGAAACGCAAAGCCCACAAGCTCAGCTCTAATAGGAGTGCAATTAAACAGCACAGTGATCTCTGTGCTGTTTTCACACACACACACACACACACACACACACACACACACACACACACACACACACACACACACACACTTGCATTAACACACACACACACACACCAATCTGAGAGTTATGGTTTGTTGGGGATTACATTCAGAAAGTCCCAATAAGACAAACCTGACCACTCGTTTAATCCAGCAGTGCATCTTGTGACCTAATTAAAACACCTCCCCCACTGACAGCCCAACATCTTCTCTCCAGCAGGGTGTGAGGTGAGGATGTCCCTGCTCATGTCTGTCAATGAATAACTTCCTGCTGATCGGCAAGAATCAATGGACTTTTTATTGAGGCTAGCGATTAAGACAAACTGCAATTTGAATAACAAACAATAAACTGGGTGACAGCGAAACACAGTCCCATCCACACTGCAACTGCAAAAAACACAGTCCCATCCACACTGCAACTGCAAAAAACACAGTCCCAGCCACACTGCAAAAAACACTGTCCCATCCACACTGCAACTGCAAAAAACACAGTCCCAGCCACACTACAAAAAACACTGTCCCATCCACACTGCAAAAAACACTGTCCCAGCCACACTGCAAAAAACACTGTCCCATCCACACTGCAAAAAACACTGTCCCATCCACACTGCAAAAAACACTGTCCCATCCACACTGCAACTGCATAAAAACACTGTCCCATCCACACTGCAAAAAACACTGTCCCATCCACACTGCAAAAAACACTGTCCCATCCACACTCCAACTGCATAAAAACACAGTCCCATCCACACTGCAACTGCATAAAAACACAGTCCCATCCACACTGCAAAAAACACTGTCCCATCCACACTGCAACTGCAAAAAAGGAATACTCTCATGCACATGACCAGACTACTTTAGAAGCCTGGTCATGCACATGACCAGACTACTTTAGAAGCCTGGCTCTTGTGACAGTTAAACATAATTTTACATTCATCTACTTGATGAGATCACCTGTAGCCTCATTCCCAACATTAGGATCATCACGACTAAACACAGCGAGCGGGATCAGAGACTCTGAGAGAACAAACGCCTCCAGTGTTACCACTAACATGAACCAGAACACAGATGAAAGACTTCCCCCAGCTCCGCTCCTCTCAGGCATTCATTGATCAGAGCTGATGAATCGAGCTACCAGATCTCAGGGAACTCTCATCAGGGAAGACGAATGCTGAAGAAAGTAACAAAGCAATCGCTCTCAGAGACACAAAGGACAATGTGGTGTAGACTGTTGGTTCTAAAGCACCAACAGTCCACCAATTGGTGCTTTAGAACCAACAACACATCAGAGGCTATGTTGACTCTGATGTAGTATTGTTCCTAAAGAACCAATACTACATCAGAGGCTATGTTGACTGATGTAGTATCATGTTTGGGTTAGGGCATCATCTTTGCTTTTTTCTTCTTCTCTGTCTTACATTCCATTGCTATCTATCAGTCTGCTCAGTGGTGGAATGGATCATGTAGCATTGCATTGATCCTCGTTGGATCATTGAGGAGGGGATGTACATAACGATTGGAAAAAAGCTCAATAGGTCAATCAATGAGCTATACAGACAATGCAGTGCTACTCTACAATGTGATCATGTTGCCTTAAAACCAATGAGTATGAGTTAGGAACCACTAGAGTGAGGAAAGAACAGCACATTGTGTTTGTGGTGGAAATACCCAAAGCAGCGCTAAACACCAGTTACATCTCACCAAACATTAGCCCTATAATTCTTTCCACCACAACGTTGACGCCAGCGCTCCAAACCACTGCCCTGTATGGGCTATACGGAAGACAGAAATAGAAAAGAGTGGGGGAAATAAATCCTCTTTGCTCTTTCTCTCTTTTTTGCCTGTGTTTCTCCCTCGTTCATTCAAACCTCAGCAAGGGACAGACTGCCTTATGGTTAGTTTCATTCCCAAAATATGTGTTGTCATTTGGTCATTGTTGTCATGTGGTCATGAATAAATAAAGTGTTAATACAATACAAAACATTTGTATGTTATTCCCCTAATTTCTCTTCATGCAAAAATTATGCACAATGTATGAATATAAATCTGCAAGTATTATTTAGCATGTGTTATGAATGTGGGCTCTTCTCCATTTCCTGTTCCTACAGCTCCTCTTCACGTACCCCCCCCCCCCCCCCCCCCCTGCTGTTCTGCCATTGCCTGGAGTTCGCCATCGCCTCCTTCCTCACTTCCTCCTACCTCCTTCTTGCTGCCTTTGTAGATCAACTCTCTCTCTCTCTCTCTGTGTGCTTCTCGTTATCAGCTTCATCCTCCCTCAGATGTTGGTTAAATTAGCATTCTTTCAACTCATCATCTTATTCTCTTTGAACCAGCGAGATGTTTAGACTTTTCTTAAATGCCGAATGTGGTACCTAGCGTCTCCAGCTGGGTTATCTACCCCCTCTCGACCTGTTTGAGGTCAAATAGGATATCTAAAGGATAGCTAGAGGAAGTAACATTGCTAAGAGCGTAAAACCTTGCACTGGGCGAAGCCGTGGGACTGCTGATCATCTAAGAGCGTCTCAGACTGTCTGCCACAGAGCAGTGGACCCCTGTACACGCATCACGTGGTGTGAGTGAAACTTCTATCTACAGCTTCTGCTGTGAATATTATATCTAAACATTGTACTAAATGCAGTAAAGCCTTAAGACAGGTGTCTTGCCCTGTCCTGTTGTGGACTGGATACAGGTTGCTGTTAGCTAGTTGGTGCGCTACCAAGTTTTCAAGCAGAAAGACCCTTTGTTCAGGGTTTGGTGTCCTGGAGCTGAAGAGGTTGATGTAGCTGAGCAGGGCTTCCTTCTGTGGAGAAGCCAACTTCTTTCACAAGCACCTCCACCATTATTAATTACCGGCAGAATGCGTTTCTATTTAAGAGTAAGCTTACCCTTAAGACTCCACTTCAGAGTTCTGCTTTTGTGTAAAGAACTAGCAGGATAATTAAGCTAGTTTGGCGTTACCATAGCAACCAGAACTGCCGCACAGTTCTGGTCAAAATACGATATTTCTAACTATGGACTTCAATAGCAAGCCACGGACAAACACTGACCTACAAACTTGAATAATGACTTCAGCATCTCTCTCATTCAACGAACCCCTGGAACCAAGGCCCTGGGTAATTAGTCACAGGCCAATCAGCAACACTGGCCAAGGAGAAGAATCAACACATACAGGTGGTAGGGTGGGTACCTGGTATGACACCCTGGTAGGGTGGGGACACAGAGACCATCTTGACCCTCCTGTTGTCTCTCTCCTGACTCCCCTTTCATCTACTATCCATCATTCTGATCGACTTTATGGATCATCCAATAAACAGTCATTAGTTGGTCATGATTAGGTCTTTATGGATCATCCAATAAACAGTCATTAGTTGGTCATGATTAGGTCTTTATGGATCATCCAATCAACAGTCATTAGTTGGTCATAATTAGGTCTTTATGGAATTTTTCCATTTCATTTGAAAGAATACTCCACACAATCACAAGACCACAAGCTTCCAGCCACGTGAAAACAAGCACACGCATAGGGTCATCCAGTACAAGACCACAAGCTTCCAGGCACATGAAAACAAGCACACGCATAGGGTCATCCAGTACAAGACCACAAGCTTCCAGGCACATGAAAACAAGCACACGCATAGGGTCATCCAGTACAAGACCACAAGCTTCCAGGCACATGAAAACAAGCACACGCATAGGGTCATCCAGTACAAGACCACAAGCTTCCAGGCACATGAAAACAAGCACACGCATAGGGTCATCCAGTACAAGACAACCAAGAATGCAGACAAACGAAAACATACGGAAACAAACAGACAAACCAAACAAAGCATGTGTGCATACAGACACAAGCACACACACAAACAAACACATACGTCAAAGCTAAGCCTACCTATCTTGGGGTCTTGTGACGTCCTTGACCCTTGACCTTGTCCTTGACCCTAACAGACCTTTGAGCGTCAACAGAACAGCACTTTGTTTTTTATGTCTCCATGACAACATCTCATCCTTTCTCCTCCAGCAGCACCTGTCCCTCACTGGCTGGTGAGGAAGACAAGCTCCTCCCACTCTGAGTGACCGCCTTAATGGCCAACCAATAGCAAGAGATTGGAGTGGTGTGTGTGTGTGTGTGTGTGTGTGTGTGTTAATCATAATAATTTAGTGATCTTAGATATTAAATCAAATTGTAATAATAATAATAAAGTGATCTTAGATATGATATCTCATTATGAATAATAATAATAATAATAATAATAATAACGAATGTGATGTTAGATATGATATTGAATTATTAAAAGTAATAATGATCCGTAATATAATCCTTTGGGGCAGCAGCGCCCGTCAATGTATGACCCTAAAAGTGCTGTTTTTGCCACTGATAGGATCAGATTATATTCTAACATTATTGAAAGGATCCCTTCAGAGAAATGCAACTTGTTTCTTCACCTTTCGCTTCAGTCTGTCTGTTTGTAATTGAGTCTCGCTCTGAAATCTCGTTGTTGGGTTTTTGCAGGAAAATCTCTATTATCATTACAATCTCAACTCCTTCACCCAAATCTCTATTATCATTACAATCTCAACTCCTTCACCCAAATCTCTATTATCATTACAATCTCAACTCCTTCACCCAAATCTCTATTATCATCACAATCTCAACTCCTCCATCTTTTGGATAACACTAATCTCACTTGCAGTAGTCCAACACAACAAACTCTCTCCAGCTCTTTCTCACATTCCACCGTTTTCTTCCTGCAAAACACAACTCTAGCTACACTTGGTTATGTACTTCATCTGTTGGTCTTATCTGCACGGTTCTGTCCAAGTTGGCTGCTTAACACCAGAATTTCCCTTCGGTGATTGTCAAATAAATAATAACAGTAATTCATCCTTTTTATACATTTTCCTTTACTAGTAGGCATGGGGTTAGGGAATGTTGCTCAAGGAAGCGTACAGGTAGTCTGCACACATGAGCTGGAAACAGCTCAGTCCTTCACCTCACCAGGAGGCAGTTCTACAGTAATACGAGAGTTATGGTTATTCTGTGGCTCTGTCTGGCCTGCACTATTCTTAACAGTATTGAAGGTGTCAAAATAGTAAAAGGTCCACTCGATTCGAGATAGCAAAAAGCTTCTGAGGGGCAGAGAGTGAAAGGAAGACCT
>JACYXH010000300.1:457500-462500 GCA_026745465.1 Lota lota | reverse complement strand
CCCCCCCCCCCCCACACCGGCATCCGGGACTGTGTCGGTACAATAAAGGTCATGTTAATTGCGGAGAAGTGTGAGGAGTACGTCTGGTAATTCATCACCATCAGGGAGGCTGTGGAGTCTGTGTGTAGTACTAAGTGCTAATGAAGGAGGCGCACACACAAAGGTGTGAGGATAAAGCTCTTCAAGCCATGTGCAGAAACACACAAACTGACCATGAATGTGGATGTGCAGGCTTGCATGTGTGACGTGTGTTTGTTTGAGTCGTTCAGTGTGTGGGTGTGTGTGTGCTTGTGTGCGTGTGTGTGAGGTCTTCATCTATTCCTGGAGTTGTTTGGGGGCGTGGGTTTGTATGTGTGCACGTGTCTGTGTGTGTGTGTCTGTGTGGGTGTTTCATAGCTTGTATGCCAGTGTTTGTGAATGTATGGATGCTGTGTTGTGTTGTGTGTGTGTGTGTGTGTGTGTGTGTGTGTGTGTGTGTGTGTGTGTGTGTGTGTGTGTGTGTGTGTGTGTGTGTGTGTCTGAGTGTGTATTTTCAGAGGTGTGAGCGGTGCGGCGGGCACGGAAGGTGACTGTGATGTCATCACACAGGCTGTGATGTCATCACACAGGCTGTGATGTCATCACACAGGCTGTGACCTGACAGCGTTGCCATAGAGATGCAAGCCAGTGACCAAGCCCCTGACTCAAACACACAGAGGAACAGACAGCCCTCAAATGAACACAAGATCAAAATAAACACAAATATACACAAAAATACAGCTCTTCTTTCTCACATCAATAGTTCCATTAACTTCCCACCTACCCACCAATAACCTGAACTCAAGCCCCCTTCTTCTAGCTGTCTATGGTAGCATTCTTGACTCTACCTCCCGGTCTCCTCCCAACAATCTCATTCTCCCGGTCCGAAAGGGGACTGTGAGACGTCCCCAAGAACCCCAAGTGGAGGACAAGACCCTTAGGAATCATTCATGTTTTTGTTGTCAAAAGAAAACCCATCTTCCTCCAAATAGGCCCACTTAGAGCTGTGTGATGGCACTAAGCAGCCACTGGGTGCATATTGGCTGATTTGAATTGCAAGTTGATGATGATTGGCTGTTCTTGAATGAGTCCCAGCTGTGACACCACAGTCAACATTTCCCATATTAGAAACTAAGAGGGGGTGTTTAATTAAAATCCGTGCAACGGCTGGGCGATGTTTCCTGTAATCACCCCCTCAACTCTTTTCAAAACACCACTGGGGTCAGCAACTGACCCCACCCCACTCAGTATGAACAGGATGACAACAGGCTCAACTAGCAAACACATAAGCAGGAACAACTGGTCCAGACCCACTAAAACTAATAAACATCGACAAGCCGACCACACATGGCTAGGCCTACAACAAACACACAGCCCACTAACTAACTACAACAAAACTAACTAACTAGTTAACAAACACACGGACAGGAGCCTAGACAAAACAAATACACAAACAGACCAACCAACTAGCTCACTTACTAGCTAATGAACAAACTATCAAAAAAGATAAATGTGTCTCAAGCCAAAGCTCCATCAGGAAGATGACATTCCCCTACTATTTCTCATTGATCAATAATCCATTTTAATTCCCACGCTATCATTGCCCATTTATCTCTCAACCAATCGGAAGCCTTTATGTGTTCAAACAGGAGCAGTCATAAGTACACCTCTCAGGCTCATATCTGCTGTGACGCGCTGCAACCCATTCTTCTCCCTCAGAAGGAGATCCTCTAAGGCAGGATCTCCAGACACACACAGAGAGTCTAGACATCAGGGGGGAATTCATGGATCTGGCATCCCCATGAAATCATTTGATGGTGTATAATCGCCAAATGTGTTGTTGTCAATAAATGTTGTGGTTCTTTTTAATAATAGTCTCTCCTGATTGAACTGACTACATAGACCACAAAAACACAAACACACAGACACAACAAACATAAAAACAATAAGAGCTAGCAAGCTAGTTAGCTAACTAGCTGGATGAATATATTTGTATATCGATATCGATATACAAATATATATATTTATATATAAATAAATAATTAGTCAATTTAAAACAATAAAAACGTGTTCAATGTGTGATTCTCTGCTACCCTGAACAACCCACTGGTGTAAGCTAAGTATAACTACGACTGCTCCAGGGAGATCTTACCTCCTCCCACTCGGCTGTGAAGGAGGGGATCCTCTCCAGCCGGCCCCCCGGGCTCGCTCTGTCCCCCAGCCGCGGGCCACCGGGCCCCTGGCCCCGAGACCCGGGCCCCTGGCCCCGAGACCCGGGCCCCCAGCTGAGGTCCTCCTGAAAAGGTTGAAAACAATCAGGTCGTTTTTCTTACATGTCAAAGTCTCATGTGTAACATTTCAACTCAAAACAACCTGGACATATCTGCAGTCAATGCTGATCGATGAGGATTTCAATAAAGTTATCGAAAAAATCACGTCCTATTACTGATATATCGTACAAAAAAAAAAGCTGGTCAGCCCGTACCTCTCTCTTTGTCTACAAGAATTGTAATATCGACTCTCCATAAACCCCTCCCACTCTCCCTAAACCCCTCCCACCACCCAGCCAGCCGAGCTACACTGGTTCCCATCACACGGTTCACAGCCAGTCAGAGTGGCTGGACCACTGAGGCTTATTCAATACAGAAGGGCACCGCCTACTCCCTGGGAGGGCTCAACCTTACACATTGGGACTTGCAGCCTGAGATTTAGAAATTCATTCAACAGCTTTGGAAGATTCCGATCAACTTATCATACATATGCATTGTGCAAGAGAACAAGGCAGCGGTTGAAAAAGACGGTGCATGATGGGGCAAAGTGACTGCTTGTCTGCTACGCTTAAACGTGAAAAACAAAAACAGAACTACCCCACAGAAATCCTCATGCACCTTCTCCTACGAATCACTAAATCAGAAAATGTATAAAGTATATATAAAGTGGCTGACTGACTGACTGACTGACTGACTGGCTGAGGTACTGACTGACTGGCTGGCTGAGGTACTGACTGACTGGCTGGCTGACTGGCTGGCTGGCTGACTGACTGACTGACTGACTGGCTGGCTGACTGGCTGGCTGGCTGGCTGGCTGACCACCTAAGTGACCCACAGCCTGACCTGTATGGGCGACACGGCCACGATGTTGGAGTCGGACAGGGACTTGGAGAGCTGGAGGTCCAGAAGGCTGCGGGGCCCGGACCTCATCCTGCCCAGGGTGCAGGCCCGCTCCTCGAGGCCCTCAGGGACCAGCGCTCCCTTGAGGCCCAGGGCCACAGCGACGGCGGCTGAGTTGCGAGGGGAGCGGGCGGGCAGGTGTCCCAGGGTGCTGTAACCCCGCGGCGGGCCGGGGGCCGGGAGGGGGCCCACTCTGTCCTGGTTCACCCTGGTGTGGAAGACCGTCCGGAAGACCACCTGTGGCTTCCGCTGCTCCCCAGGGGTCGGGAGGGGCTGGGGCGGCAAGGACTGCTCCACCGGCTGATTGTATTAAAAAAATACAGATTATAATAATAAATACATTTATTAGAATCAAACTTTTTACGTATTTCGGAACTCAATGTTGATCTTTTAACATTTTGAAGAAAGTCTTTTTTTGTTTTCTATCCTCCTCCTCGCTGAGCAAACATACCAGAAAGGACTCTGAGTATTAGTGTAGGAACGTCTTTCTGGCTCTGAGTCTGTAGGAACGTACCTGGCAGTAAAGCTCTTTCTGGCTCTGAGTCTGTAGGAACGTACCTGGCAGTAAAGCTCTTTCTGGCTCTGAGTCTGTAGGAACGTACCTGGCAGTAAAGCTCTTTCTGGCTCTGAGTCTGTAGGAACGTACCTGGCAGTAAAGCTCTTTCTGGCTCTGAGTCTGTAGGAACGTACCTGGCAGTAAAGCTCTTTCTGGCTCTGAGTCTGTAGGAACGTACCTGGCAGTAAAGCTCTTTCTGGCTCTGAGTCTGTAGGAACGTACCTGGCAGTAAAGCTCTTTCTGGCTCTGAGTCTGTAGGAACGTACCTGGCAGTAAAGCTCTTTCTGGCTCTGAGTCTGTAGGAACGTACCTGGCAGTAAAGCTCTTTCTGGCTCTGAGTCTGTAGGAACGTACCTGGCAGTAAAGCTCTTTCTGGCTCTGAGTCTGTAGGAACGTACCTGGCAGTAAAGCTCTTTCTGGCTCTGAGTCTGTAGGAACGTACCTGGCAGTAAAGCTCTTTCTGGCTCTGAGTCTGTAGGAACGTACCTGGCAGTAAAGCTCTTTCTGGCTCTGGCTCTGAGGCGGGGCTGCTGTTGGTACCAGCAGGCCTGACTCTGGGGCGCACAGCAGACCCCCCTGGCTGGGACTCTGGCTCTGGGGCTGGCTCTGAGTCTGAGTCTGAGGGGGGGCAGCTGTTGGTACCAGGGTCTGGGTCTGGGTCTGAGGGGGGGCAGCTGGTACCAGGGTCTGGGTCTGGGTCTGAGGGGGGGCAGCTGGTACCAGGGTCTGGGTCTGAGGGGGGGCAGCTGGTACCAGGGTCTGGGTCTGGGTCTGAGGTGGGGCAGCTGGTACCAGGGTCTGGGTCTGGGTCTGAGGTGGGGCAGCTGGTACCAGGGTCTGGGTCTGGGTCTGAGGGGGGGCAGCTGGTACCAGGGTCTGGGTCTGGGTCTGAGGGGGGGCAGCTGGTACCAGGGTCTGGGTCTGGGTCTGAGGGGGGGCAGCTGGTACCAGGGTCTGGGTCTGGGTCTGAGGGGGGGCAGCTGGTACCAGGGTCTGGGTCTGGGTCTGAGGTGGGGCAGCTGGTAGCAGGGTCTGGGTCTGGGTCTGAGGGGGGCAGCTGGTACCAGGGTCTGGGTCTGGGTCTGAGGGGGGGCAGCTGGTACCAGGGTCTGGGTCTGGGTCTGAGGGGGGGCAGCTGGTACCAGGGTCTGGGTCTGGGTCTGAGGGGGGGCAGCTGGTACCAGGGTCTGGGTCTGGGTCTGAGGTGGGGCAGCTGGTAGCAGGGTCTGGGTCTGGGTCTGAGGGGGGGCAGCTGG
>JACYXH010000300.1:437500-452500 GCA_026745465.1 Lota lota | reverse complement strand
GTGTCGGTAGGGCGAGTAAGGGATGGTAAAAAAGAGTTCAGGGTGGGAACGCTAAGATACAGAGCAGTGCTTTAGCTTGTGGGAACACATTACTTCATAAAATCATGGAAACGTGTATTTAGGTTCAGCCGTTCGTGTTTAGATGCTGTTGTTTTAGAACGTCAAACAAAGCTGCCATTTTATTGGCTGTGTCTCCAGAGGTCAGAGTCACGCGGGTCAAAGTTGAAATAGTTTGACCTTTAGGCACAGGAGCGAGGTAGAGAATCCGAGCTGCTCCTAGCATCAGCGCTAGGTGGGGCTACACCGCACACCTCCGAAGGAATATATTGGCAACGCTGTCGGTGAAAGCTCATCAAGTGTTGACAGCTCTGTGGTTCATCATTGCTGAAGTGTTCCTAGTATTCTAGCACTGCAGTAACAGAAAACATTCTTACCTGTCAATCAAACACATTCAAACACATTTCAGATTCTGTGATTGGCTCATCGTACCTAAGAGTTGGCAGTCGTCGTTGGAGCCCGCCGAGTCCTCCTGGCTGGGGCCCGCCGAGTCCTCCTGGCTGGGGCCCGCCGAGTCCTCCTGGCTGGGGCCCGCCGAGTCCTCCTGGCTGGGGCCCGCCGAGTCCTCCTGGCTGGGGCCCGCCGAGTCCTCCTGGCTGGGGCCCGCCGAGTCCTCCTGGCTGGGGCTGAGCAGAGGGCTGGCGGGGGGGCTGGTGCTGAAGCTGGCGTAGCCCAGCGACGAGCTCACCTCACTGGGCTCACAGCTGTGGGTCAGGGGTCGCTGGAGGTCCTGGGTCGAGGACAGGGAGGTCCGCTGCTTAGGCTGGGGGAGGAGAGAGGGGGGAGACATCAGAGACAGGAGGTGCTCTTCCTATGCCCTCATCCATGATACCACCAGCACCATGAATTAGGAATTATCCATAACCTCATACATTCAAATGAATTGAACCTTTATTGAATCAACTCCCTTCGTGACAAACAAAGGGTATAAGTAGATTCAAACTAATGGAATACCTTGTCAGTAGTATGTCAAAGTAAGCAGCACTTATAGTCCCACACAAACACATATCACCCGGAACTTTGGTCTACCAGACATACAGATGGTGAGCGTACTGCTTGGCCTTCCTCTGGGAGCTCCTCTAACCCTAACCATCATCTGGAGACCTCACTGCAGGCTCAGGGACTTTGGTCTACCAGACATACAGATGGTGAGCGTACTGCTTGGCCTTCCTCTGGGAGCTCCTCTAACCCTAACCATCATCTGGAGACCTCACTGCGGGCTCAGGGACTTTGGTCCAGGCTACCAGACATCAACATGAGTAGCAATACAGCCCTGCTGTGTTATGGCTTGGATTAAATGTTCATATTTCACAGCTTTCGATAGGAAGGCTTCCTGTATATTCAAAAGTACAGCCTTCCTCTCTGAGCTCATCCATATTAACATCTAGAGTGTTAGAGAATACATCACTTTCATTATTCCACACATTCAAGCCCTCATTTCTCTGGGCCCAGTTCCTAGCACACCTCCACAGATTGTAGGTGTCTAGGTGCACAGTCATCTGCATGACAATTGGATATGACAAATATCCACAGAAATAAAGAAAAGCGAAAAAAACAAGACAGATAAACGAGTGGATTAAAGAAAAAAGGTGGATGATAACAAAAGAGAGAGAGAGGGGGGGCAGAGAGAGAGAGGGGGGGGCAGAGAGAGGGGGGGGGCAGAGAGAGAGGGGGGCAGAGAGAGGGGGGGCAGAGAGAGAGAGGGGGGGGCAGAGAGAGGGGGGGGCAGAGAGAGGGGGGGCAGAGAGAGAGAGAGGGGGGCAGAGAGAGAGAGGGGGGCAGAGAGAGAGAGAGGGGGGGCAGAGAGAGAGAGGGGGGCAGAGAGAGAGAGAGGGGGGCAGAGAGAGAGAGGGGGGCAGAGAGAGAGAGAGGGGGGCAGAGAGAGGGGGGGGGCAGAGAGAGGGGGGGCAGAGAGAGAGATGGGGGGCAGAGAGAGAGAGAGGGGGGCAGAGAGAGAGAGGGGGGGCAGAGAGAGAGAGAGGGGGGCAGAGAGAGAGGGGGGGCAGAGAGAGGGGGGGGGCAGAGAGAGAGAGGGGGGGGGGGGCAGAGAGAACCAGGGGTGGAGGAAAGCTAACACACACACCTGATGAAGGACTATCTTACATAATCCCACACACAACAAAGCGCTAAGCTTTTAGCCTTGCAACCATAGCAACCTGCAAGCAGGTGTTTGTGAAAACCTTCACCCAACTATAGCCATTCAATCAGAGGAGAGGAGAGGAGAGGAGAGGAGAGGAGAGGAGAGGAGAGGAGAGGAGAGGAGAGGAGAGGAGAGGAGAGGAGAGGAGAGGAGAGGAGAGGAGAGGAGAGGAGAGGAGAGGAGAGGAGAGACAGACAGCCTGGCTGGTCCTTTTGTTAAAACTTAAAGAGTGAAAGAATACAAATGACTGGCGAGATGAAGCAGAGACAGGACACCTAGGGAGTCAGGGGGAGGGTTGGGGTCTTGGTCATATTGGGACGCAGCTGTTTTAACAGATTACTAATAACCTAGGCTAATAACAGATGCAACAACCAACAGACAGAGCTGCAATCTCACTAATGAGTTGAGAGCTGTTGACTTTGCAAGGACAGGAAGTACATGGAAGGAAACATTTATTCAGTCACTAGACCCAATGAGTACTGGATAGATCAGAATATCTGACGGGTTTGCCTTTGCGTATTTTGCTGGTGCGTCTCGTTCCACGTCAGCAGTGAACAGTAGAAAGCAGCATGGAGGCCAGTGTTCACTGTGGCCTATGTTCTGCTGAGACGTTGGCTGGATGGAGAGGATCTGTGGCTGAGATAACTTAGTCACAAGGTTACACGCGTCAGCCTCGCACCCACAGGGCAGGGAACAAGGTGTCCACCTGGGTGTCACGCTGACGTCAACAAACAAAGAAAGAAAAAGGCCAGATTTAAGCAGGTGTTAGAGAGGTTTTGTCCGGTTGGAAAAGGGGCTAGGGTAAGATTGAGGGAGGGGGGGGGGGGGGGGGGGGGGAGAGGGGGGGGGGGGAGGGGGGGGGGGGTGAAGGTAAGAGAAAACGGGGAGAGAGAGAAAGGGGGGGAAGGGCGAGCGGCAGAAAGAGAGAGAGAAGGAAGATGGAGAGTGAAACCTTAGTTCTAAGGCATCCTGAGGCTGTGTCTAACCTGTCCCAGTGGTCCTCCCTTTAGGAACCAGCAGACACACACTGTGCACACAGGGCCTGATGGACAGCAGGGACAATGCTTACACACACACACACACTTATACACATGCTAATACACGCATGGACACACACACCAAAACACATACACAGGAAGGGCTCTCCAATACTGATGAATCCAGGAAAACAGCGCCTAACGGACCTGAGCACCCAGCAACAGTAGGAACATGCAGGACATATTCCTTCATGCGTCATAATAACTGCCTGCAACCAAGCGTGCTGCAAAGTGTGTCTGATAAGGACATGTGTTTGACTTACAAACTATATCAACAAGCAAAGGTTGATACACACATACTTCCTAGCATTGTATCAGATGCTGTCTTCCAAAGTGACTTAGACAGTGAATCCAGAGACAGGTCATTAATGAGCAGGTAGGGGTTAGACAGTACAGAGACAGGTCATTAAGGAGCAGGTAGGGGTTAGACAGTACAGAGACAGGTCATTAAGGAGCAGGTAGGGTTAGACAGTAGAGACAGGTCATTAAGGAGCAGGTAGGGGTTAGACAGTACAGAGACAGGTCATTAAGGAGCAGGTAGGGGTTAGACAGTACAGAGACAGGTCATTAAGGAGCAGGTAGGGGTTAGACAGTACAGGGACAGGTCATTAAGGAGCAGGTAGGGGTTAGACAGTACAGAGACAGGTCATTAAGGAGCAGGTAGGGGTTAGACAGTACAGGACAGGTCATTAAGGAGCAGGTAGGGGTTAGACAGTGAACAGAGACAGGTCATTAAGGAGCAGGTAGGGGTTAGACAGTACAGAGACAGGTCATTAAGGAGCAGGTAGGGGTTAGACAGTGAATCCAGAGACAGGTCATTAAGGAGCAGGTAGGGGTTAGACAGTACAGACAGGTCATTAAGGAGCAGGTAGGGGTTAGACAGTGAATCCAGAGACAGGTCATTAAGGAGCAGGTAGGGATCAGGGCATCTTGCTCTAGGAGGCCTCTGAGACTCTGCGACAGGTCGATGTTATCTTTACAAATTGGCCGTCAGAACTGCAGATATAATCATGAGAGGCTGCGATGTCCCACTGAGAGTCTCACGCAGGCTCGTTTTCTGCTCACTGCACTTTGGTCTTGCTCACTGAACGTTCCATTAGTTAAGACCAGCCCGTATCCATGGAGACGGGAAATCAGAAATTCGATTGCCGAAATCTGCTGAGACTTCGCCAAGTTACAAAATCTCTGAGGTGCCGAAAAAGAAGTTTGGCACAGTGTGTTCGTTGTTTCACAATCCCATCATTTAGCTCTTACCACAACTTACTCTCTGCTAGGAGCTGGCTGGAGTCCAGTCATGCTCCAACCTCTTAATGCCTCCCACAGCATTACACCCTCTCCACCAGTAGCTCCACCTCTATCTCCACAGCATTACACCATCTCCACCTCTATCTCCACCTTTCTCCACCAGTAGCTCCACCAGTATCTCCACAGTACTCCACCTCTCCACAGCATTACACCAGGATCTCCACCTTTCTCCACCTCTCTACAGTATTGTGGTGAGAGTCGTCTGAGCCCAACAACAGCTCGTCTTGAGTCTTCAAATCCACTATTCTTCACTCTCTCTCCCTCTCATAATTTTCTCTCTTCTTAACTATCAATAATAGAAGGGTCCTTATAAAACAGTTTGAGTAGATCTTGCTGAACGACATAAATGCTTGCATTTCATCTGTTGTGTGTGTGTGTGTGTGTGTGTGTGTGTGTGTGTGTGTGTGTGTGTGTGTGTGTGTGTATGTGTGTGCGTGTGTGTGTGTGTGATTCAATAGGCAGGCAATTCAAATTAAATAATTCATAATACAATTAGTTCATTTAATTAGCGTTGGATGATACATTTTCCAATATATATATATAGATATATATATCTATATATATATATATCTATATATATCTATATATATATATATACTGTACTTTTCACTCACTAATAGCTGACAGGGGTTACGCCATTTCTAACAAATCACTCAAAGAATAGTGAGTGGGGAGTAAAGTGGGTGGGGCCTGGAAGTGGGCGGAGCCTGAGAGAAGCCAACAGGCAGGAAGTGTTGTGCACGGCTGGTTATTCCCTACAGAGTGCGAGAAGGAGCGGTGGTAATGAGCTGAGGTGCTAATGGTTCACACTGCGCTGCCTGATACACACATATGTGTGTGTGTGTGTGTATGTATGTGTGTGTGTGTGTGTATGTGTATGTGTATGTGTATGTGTGTGTGTGTGTGTGTGTGTGTGTGTGTGTGTGTGTGTGTGTGTGTGTGTGTGTGTGTGTGTGTGTGTGTGTGTGTGTGTGCCATGCAGTCAGCTCACCTGTGGGCGGATAACTCTCTCAATGTTTTTCAGCGCTGTGTCAGGAGAGGGGGGGGAGCAATCCGGAGTGGGGCCCGTGCAGCCGTTCCCATGGTTACCAAGTTCCCCATCGTTCACTGTCACCTGGGGCGAGTGGCCTTTGGATTGAATGGGAGAGAGAGAGAAAGAGAGATGTTTCATTTTCAATAACGTCATTTCATCAGCACCAGTTTTGTAATGCGGGTTTAACTAACCATGATCCATAATTAAGTTCCCAAACCATAATTATGCACAGTTCACTGAGTCCAATACTAGAGTTCACAAAACATGAAGTATTCCAGCTGTATGAATATTTCCAACGTACAGCAGGAGAATGTTTCAGACCGTGTACTGTCAAAGAATAAAGGGAACACTTCAATACCCCCCCCCCCCCCCCCCCCCCCCACCTCACCCCCCCAAATGCACACAGAGTACCATAATCAATAGTAATGAATAAATACAGACATACACACACACAAATCAGCGCTGATTTCCCTGGCGTGTCATCACTTAGTGGACAAATGAGAAGAAAGGAAAGAGAGGAAGACAAAGAACGAGAGAACGAGGAGAGAGGAGGAGAGAGGAGGAGAGGCTGAGGTGGCAGCAATTAAACTTCAGAGGACAAAACCATCCGTCTGCATCCACCCACCATGAGGCGAGTCTGACACACACACACACACAAAAACATACCTACAGAAATGCAAACACACACACACACACACACTCAATTTGGCTAAAATCAGAGACCGCAATGCTCAGTACACAGGCACATTGTGTGTGTGTGTGTGTGTATGTGTGTGTGTGTCTACGTGCCTGTGTGTGTCTGCTTATGTGTTTCAAACAAATGTGATGGAAAAGGGGAAAGCTTTGATGAACAATAGCCCAGCTGCCAGATATTCCTTGGTGTGTGTGTGTGTGTTTTTCCCTCTTGCTCCTAACCAGACTGTTCTGAATCCTGATAGTTACCTCTCTGATGCCAACCTCTCAGTGTGTGCATGCGTGTACACGTGTGTGTATGTGTGCAGATGTGTGTGCATGCGTGTACACGTGTGTGTATGTGTGCAGATGTGTGTGCATGCGTGTACACGTGTGTGTATGTGTGCAGATGTGTGTGCATGCGTGTATACGTGTGTGTATGTGTGCAGATGTGTGTGCATGCGTGTACACGTGTATGTGTGTTTTCATACAAACTAAGACAGCCATGCATGCTAAACTCTCCATGAATTCTGAGTTGGGCCATTAATGCAGAGTTCATCCCGAGAACTCTTTTTTTATTCTGCCAATATTTCAACCAGACATGAGGGATCACTCTGTATTATTAACTTGGAGCACACACACACACACACACACACAATGTGCACTTGCGCACACACGTATGCAGGCAGGCATGCACACACACTTTTGTTGAGTCAGAAGCTTATCAGCTTCTTCCTCTTCCTTTGTTTTGGTGATGAATGGCTGCAGGTTCCAGACTTACTGTCTATCCCAGCCCACATGCTGCAATGTTCACTCTCAACAAGTAAACAAGTTGTACACAAATCGAAACTTTTGGACATTTCAATTCAATTCTTAATTTAAAGTCTTGCATTTGTTTTTTAAAGCTAAGTTAGGCCACTTTGCAGAAGCCAGCTGGAGTGAGCAAGATTTTGAAAATATCCAACTATAAAACCCCAACCCTGCCTTCAGGCCTCAGTTCAAAGTCGGTCTCCAGAACATGTGACTAGCTCACTAGCTTTAGCAATAGCTCTGCCTAGCCTTGTGGAGAACTCAGGTCATAGAGGGCAGCGAGCCAACAGCTAGTGGAGTAGGAGACGGACAGGTAGGCCATCCAATCATTGCATTCAGGGTCAAAACCCACTTCAAAAAGAAATAGCCTGTCCTAGCTTTTAACTACTGTATGCAGATGAACAAAGCATAATCATTTGATTTGAACAAACGTAAATATTACTTATTTTTCATACAATAATAAACAGTGTTAAGTGGAGGACGGAACAGGAGTGTTTATAAAGACTACTGTCTATAAGGGCTTTAAGTGGAGGACAGAACAGGAGTGTTTATAAAGACTACTGTCTATAAGGCCTTTAAGTGGAGGATGGAACAGCTGGAATTCCCTGACCAGTTTCCGACCTTTGACCCTGCTTGTCAAATCCACCAGCTCACAGAACGGAGTTATCTCAGAATACGCATATTTATGACGGCATTGCATAGGCACACACACACACACACACACACACACACACACACACACACACACCACACACACTTCCTCTCACCAGGGATTTTACGCAGTGACAGCTGTGGGGACTACTACATGCATGCAAATGAGGCTCTTTGCACCACACATCAGCTGGGCTAGGTGAGGCTAGGATGTGCTAGGTTAGGATAGGCTAGGCTAAGCTAGGATAGGATAGACCTTGATGGACTGGGCTAGGCTTTGTTAGGATATGCTAGGATGGACTGGGCTAGGTTAGGATAGGATAGGCTAGGCTAGGTAAGGATAGGCTAGGATGGACTAGGCTGGGATGGGTTAGGATAGGATAGGCTAGGATGGACTGGCTGAGGCTAGGTTAGGATAGGATAGGCTAAGCAAGGCTGGGCTGGGTTTGGCAAGGGTATGCTAGATTGGGCTGGCTGATGGTCAGTAGACAGGTTTGATGTTTGGAGAGCCATGGAGAGTACTTTAGTGTCTCCTCCAAGTGTGGCGTATGAATCCTACGAGCTTCTGATGTGCTAGGCAATCTCTGTCTCTCTGTCTCTCTGTCTGTCTCTCTGTCTCTCTGTCTCTCTCTCTCTCTCTCTCTCTCTCTCTCTCTCTCTCTCTCTCTCTCTCTCTCTCTCTCTCTCTCTCTCTCTCTCTCTCTCTCTCTCTCTCTCTCTCTCTCTCTCTCTCTCTCTCTCTCTCTCTCTCTCTCTCTGGAGAGGTGGTGCAGTACGGGGGGATGACTCATAGGTGAAGCCAATTAGTTAGCCATGTGACACGACTAAAAGCTGACATATCGAGCCAGGACCTCCACCCTCCTCATGCACCTCCACCAGAGACAGCTTCCTCCCCCCTCCTCATGCACCTCCACCAGAGACAGCTTCCTCCCCCCTCCTCATGCACCTCCACCAGAGACAGCTTCCTCCCCCCTCCCCATGCACCTCCACCAGAGACAGCTTCCTCCCCCCTCCCCATGCACCTCCACCAGAGACAGCTTCCTCCCCCCTCCCCATGCACCTCCACCAGAGACAGCTTCCTCCCCCCTCCCCATGCACCAGAGACAGCTTCCTCCCCCCTCCCCATCCACCAGAGACAGCAAGGAGGACGGGATATCCATGGTTTGTTTGCTTTTGTGGTTGGATAAAAGCTAAATAACCATCATCTGCTTTTTTTATTCAGTAACGTAGAATCTATTGGCATTAACCTTTTGTGAGAGGAGATCTTGAATGTGGGAGAGCTGATACACACACACACAAAGATACAAAGGCAAACACACAGTCATGTTCGCACTGCGCTGGGGGATGGGACAACGGTGAAATAATGATATGTCAAAAGTTTTTATGTCCACACTAGCGTTTTCACCAACATTTGCTGCCCGTCTCACTGAAAGGCAGATTGCAGGAGATGCCGGGTCATAAGTATAACTACAGTCATCACTTCTGGAATATGTGTTTTGCAAGCATTTTCCGATTCAGGAGAATCTCTTTGAAATCTCCTGCATTCTCCCTCCATCACTTTCTCTCACCCTATCACTCTCTCTCCCTCCATCACTTTCTCTCACCCTATCACTCTCTCTCCCTCCATCACTTTCTCACCCTATCACTCTCTCCATCACTTTCTCTCACCCTATCACTCTCTCTCCCTCCATCACTTTCTCTCACCCTATCACTCTCTCTCCCTCCATCACTTTCTCTCACCCTATCACTTTCTCTCACCCTATCACTCTCTCTCCCTCCATCACTTTCTCTCCCCCTATCACTTTCTCTCCCCCATCACTCTGTCTCCCCCTATCACTTTCTCTCCCCCTATCACTCTCTCTCCCCCATCACTCTCTCTCCCCCATCACTTTCTCTGCATTCAAACACGCAGGCAGACACAAACAGAGCCTGATACACACTCTGGCATCGATTATTTTATTTTTCATTTCATTTTTTATTTTATTATTCCATTAGAACAAATCTCTTTAAAATGTCACTCAATCGCACACAGAGTGAAATGAAAACACACACACACACACACACACACACACACACACACAGTATTGGACCTCACACTAGCATGGGATGGGGGGGAGCAGTTCCCATGGTAACCTACAGGTGATTCACAAGCTAAGAATCGGCGGTGCAGTTGCCGTGACAACTGACACTAGCGCATTGCCATGGGAGCAAAAAGAGGAGAGCCAGCGAGCCGTGGGCGGTATTCTGTTTGTGCTCTTTGTGTTGTGCTTTTTTAGCTCTTTGTTGTTTTCAGTGGGGGGTTGTTGTTGAATGAGTGCCGTGATGGTACTCGGTGAAAACAACTGTGGGTCACCGCAACCCACACAACTCAACTCCGCTACAATGGGCCAACAGCGCTAGCATAGCTTAATAGCATAATTTCACTGGCTAATATTGAAGGAAGTGCTTGAAGTGTATGTAAAGTCGTTTCCTACCGTTGAGTTTAAAGGTGTTCAGTGTGTCCTACCGTTGAGTTTAAAGGTGTTCAGTGTGTCCTACCGTTGAGTTTAAAGGTGTTCAGTGTGTCCTACCGTTGAGTTTAAAGGTGTTCAGTGTGTCCTACCGTTGAGTTTAAAGGTGTTCAGTGTGTGTCCTACCGTTGAGTTTAAAGGTGTTCAGTGTGTCCTACCGTTGAGTTTAAAGGTGTTCAGTGTGTCCTACCGTTGAGTTTAAAGGTGTTCAGTGTGTCCTACCGTTGAGTTTAAAGGTGTTCAGTGTGTCCTACCGTTGAGGGGTCCAGCGTTCTGGCGGCTGCTGATGTCCAGAGAGCTGGGTTTACGCGCGACGGCCACCGGCTCGTACGGGTTCTCCTCGTCCTCCAGGGAGAAGACCTCCAGCGAGGGGGAGCCTACAAGCTGAGGGGGAGAGAGAGAGAGAGAGAGAGAGAGAGAGAGAGAGAGAGAGAGAGAGAGAGAGAGAGAGAGAGAGAGAGAGAGAGAGAGAGAGACAGAGAGAGCGAGAGAGAGACAGAGACAGAGAGAGAGAGAGCGAGAGAGAGACAGAGACAGAGAGAGAGAGAGAGAGAGAGACAGAGAGAGAGACAGAGAGAGAGAGAGAGAGAGAGAGAGAGAGAGAGAGAGAGAGAGAGAGAGAGAGAGAGAGAGCGAGAGAGAGACAGAGACAGAGACAGAGACAGAGAGAGAGAGAGAGAGAGAGAGAGACAGAGAGAGAGAGAGAGAGAGAGAGAGAGAGAGACAGAGACAGAGACAGAGACAGAGACAGAGACAGAGACAGACAGAGAGAGAGAGAGGGAGAGAGGGAGAGAGAGAGGTTATAACAAGTCATCTGCCATGAGGATAAGTGTGTGTTAGCTTGTTTGTCTTGTTTGTTAACTCTTCTTTCTTCCTGTCTGATGTTCACATCTGCCCCTTAGCCAACTCAAATTCCTGGAAGTCTCATTGTATAATAACGTATATCATACAATTTTTACACAATACAGGTAGTGTCTGGAAAGCCTAGATACCTTCCTCAAATTCACGGTTTCAGATGAAGTGGCCAAGGAGTGTCACTTAAGGTCGAGTAGTTGAAAACAACTCTGACGTGATAAAACAATTAAGCCAACCATTGGTTTAACAATAAGAAGCACTCAGTGAACAGAATGATCTACTGGCTCTTCAAGAAGCACCCAGGTCTGATGTCAGCACAAGTCTCCTCTGCATGACCACTTGGTGCATCTTATAACAAAGATCCACGACCTTTACGGTTTGGTAATCAAACCTTATTGGGTTTGTTGCTTTGTGTGTTTGATTTGCCTGCGACTTCATGGCAAAGTCCATCCAGCTAGCAGCTGGACACACAGGCTCCCGGTACATTCTGCAGGGGAAAGGATGAGCTTGCAGAGGCTTGCATGAAGTCTTGGAGCTGCTCAGTGATCCATCTTGTCAGCAAGATGCATGCTGTTTACCAGCGGCACTTTGCCAACAACACGGTTCCAGCACACTAACGACTTGACTTTAATCCTTGTGTCTTTACAGCCATGCAAGGAGGGAGGTTATCTGGAAAGCTAGGAAAGCCTGCCTCATGTTCCCAACGATTGTGTGGAAGATCTATTCAATGTGATGTCTCCGTGCAGCTGAGGAGCTAAGGCAGGTGTGGCTTAGGAGCATCACAGGGAATCTATTCATTTTCCTCTTGAAATTGACCTTTGAAAAAAGAAAAAATCTTAAGATAAGACAGATATCAGAAGATAAGCCTGGTAGATCTGCTTTTAGAGTACTTCTGAAGGCTTATATCAAATAGTATACCCATTTATTGATTTATTCATTATTTTATATAAACATCATTCATTTTGAAATACACTTATGTTTCCTTTGTAAGAGAAGCAATTGTTTCAAAACCAACAAAGGACCATAATACAAAAAAAAGCATGCTTCATTTTTGAAGTTGGGTAAACATTTGACCCTTTGAATGTCCTTATCTTGACAGACATCCCATAATAGAGAGAGAGGCAGAGAGAGGCAGGGAGAGAGAGAGAGAGAGAGAGAGAGAGCAGAGAGAGAGAGAGGCAGAGAGAGAGAGAGACGGAGAGAGAGAGAGACGGAGAGAGAGAGAGAGAGAGAGAGAGAGAGAGAGAGGCAGAGAGAGAGAGAGAGAGAGAGGCAGAGAAAGAGAGAGAGAGAGAGAGAAAGAGAGAGAGAGAGAGGCAGAGAGAGAGAGAGGCAGAGAGAGAGAGAGAGAAAGGCAGAGAGAGAGAGAGAGAGAGGCAGAGAGAGAGAGGCAGAGAGAGAGAGAGAGGCAGAGAGAGAGAGGCAGAGAGAGAGAGAGAGAGAAAGGCAGAGAGAGAGAGAGAGAGAGAGAAAGGCAGAGAGAGAGAGAGAGAGAGAGAGAGAGGCAGAGAGAGGCAGAGAGAGAGAGAGAGAGGCAGAGAGAGGCAGAGAGAGAGAGAGAGAGAGAGAAGCTCACAACCAAAAGGTTTGTGAGCTTATTTCTCACGCAGACGTGTGACCAGGGAGCGAAGAGGCAAAACAAAACCCCTTTTTCTCTGGTGAGAAACACATTTATCTTTATTGCGACACAGATGTCTGACCTTTTCCCATAATGCAATGCTTTCTCCCCAGCTGTCCCACGACATCCCATCCCTGTGTTTTGAGAGTTGTCCTCTCGTTCTATCGTGGCGTCAAGGTTGTTCCTAGCCAGTAGCACAACATCCTGTTCCTTTATCAGTGCGTTCACAGACGCAGGAACCATGGGGGTACGACTGGACTGTGCCACTTAAGGCCTCAGATATTGATACAAATATCCCCAACAACTAAAATAAAACCATCAACTGAAAGGTTTTCCATTCAGCAGATGGTTTCATCCAAAGCCTTTGGATGAAACCATCTGCTGAATGGAAAACCTTTCAGTTCATTAAAATGAACTCAGACATGAAGGAGCAGGAAGACGCATCGGTAACACTTCAATAAGGGTACATTAATTAACCATTAGTTAACATTAGTTAACAAAGTAAAACGCATTAACTAACAATTAACTAACAGTTCATTAACAATGGTCTAGTAATCATTTACTAATGGTGTTCATGTTTACTATTCATTTATTCATTATTTAATAGGGTGAGGGTCATATTGTTGCATTAAATTATGTAAATGAGTTGTTAATTAATTACATTTATTGTAAAGTGTTACGGTGCATCTTTCTCAAGCATGCCTACAGGTCAATTGTGGACATTGGGGTTTGAACCCCGTCCCTTTGGGCCACTAGAGACCACCCTGTACGGTTTAGCACCCATGTGATATTCTGAGAAGGCTAGCAGTGCCAGCCAGACAATGAACGACCAGAACCGTTGATTCCTTGATTTGGATGAACTGAATAAGAGGTGAACCCTAACCCTAACACTAACCCTTTTCCCAACCCCACCAGTACTACGGCTATTAGCCTGTCATCCACGTACTACTACCCTATTATTACTATTACCCACGTACTATTACCCTGACTGCACCGGGCAATCAATCACACACATCACACATATCACACATATACACACACACTCACATACACGTATACACGCACACACACACACACACACACACACAAACACACATACACTTATACACACACACACACTCACATACACTTATACACGCACACACACACACACAAACACACATACACTTATACACACACACACACACTCACATACACTTATACACACACACACACACACGCACACACTCACATACACTTATACACACACACATACACTTATACACGCACACACACACAAACACACACTCACATACACTTTTACACACACACACACACACACACACACACCACTCAAAGAGGATTCATCATCCCAAATGGTGGAGCGATCGCTCCCTTAGTGATCAGTCTCTAACAACTCTAACAAGCACGCACGCACACAATGCGTGGGCAGACACACTCACAATGCAGGCAGGTGCAAACACACACACCCACACACACAGGCATGCACCCACATGCGTGGGCAGACACACGCTCACATGCAGGAAGGTGCAAACACACACACACACTCACACACACAGTCACTCGCACAGACACACTCACACACACAGTCACTCGCACAGACACACTCGCACACACAGTCACTCGCACAGACACACTCGCACACACAGTCACTCGCACAGACACACTCACACACACAGTCACTCGCACAGACACACTCACACACACAGTCACTCGCACAGACACACTCACACACACAGTCACTCGCACAGACACACTCACACACACAGTCACTCGCACAGACACACTCGCACACACACTCAGACAACCGCACATACACACATACACACCTAATGCAATCCCTGCTCAATTTGGGTCTTATTGCAGAGTATTTTATTAAAGTGCAGCCAAGCCATCGCGACTGCTTAGTAGGAGACCCAGATGGAAGAGAGGAGAAGACCGGAGGGAACGCAAGTAACGAGCTACTTAACCATTCATTACTCACTAGATGGATGGGACTGTGGATGGACCACGTTCATGGCTTCAGACACCCTAGTGTCACGCTGGTAAAATCTCAAACACCTCGGCCCTGGTGCCAGCATGACTAGACATGAGAAGTAGTTCTGTAACGCAGAACTACAGAGTCTATCAGGACTCGATAACGCAGTGCGACTGAGTCCTGATAGATGGGGACAGCTCCCTCCCTCCCTTCTGCCACATTCTACGTTTCTAAGCTGCAATAGATGTCTGCCCTGAACTATCTCACCACAAAAGAGAGAAAGAGAAAGGCAGAGGGAGAGAGACAGACAGAGAGAGAGACAGAGATACTTTTT
>JACYXH010000300.1:430000-432500 GCA_026745465.1 Lota lota | reverse complement strand
ATAAATGACAGGTAGCACAACAACACAGGTAGCACAGCAACACAGGTAGCACAGCAACACAGGTGGCATAGCAACACAGGTGGCATAGCAACACAGGTGGCATAGCAACACAGGTGGCACAGCAACACAGGTGGCACAGCAACACAGGTGGCATAGCAACACAGGTAGCACAGCAACACAGGTGGCATAGCAACACAGGTGGCATAGCAACACAGGTGGCACAGCAACACAGGTGGCATAGCAACACAGGTGGCATAGCAACACAGGTGGCATAGCAACACAGGTTACATAGCAACACAGGTGGCACAGCAACACAGGTAGCATAGCAACACAGGTTACATAGCAACACAGGTGGCACAGCAACACAGGTAGCATAGCAACACAGGTGGCACAGCAACACAGGTAGCATAGCAACACAGGTGGCATAGCAACACAGGTAGCACAGCAACACAGGTAGCACAGCAACACGGGTGGCATAGCAACACAGGTGGCACAGCAACACAGGTGGGAATTGAACCACGTCCGCATACATGGTCGCCCCCCCTGCAGTGTGAGCCGACACTCAACGCTCCATGGCGCTGTGTGTGTGTGTGTGTGTGTGTGTGTGTGTGTGTGTGTGTGTCCGTACGTGTGTGCGTGTGTGTGTGTGTGTCCGTACGTGTGTGCGTGTGTGTGTGTGTCCGTACGTGTGTGTGTGTGTGTGTGTCCGTACGTGTGTGCGTGTGTGTGTGTGTCCGTACGTGTGCGTGCGTGCGTGTGTCCGTATGTGTGTGTGTGTCCGTACGTGTGTGCGTGCGTGTGTGCGTACGTGTGTGCGTGCGTGCGTGCGTGCGTGCGTGCGTGCGTGTGTGTGTGTCCGTATGTGTGTGTGTGTCCGTACGTGTGTGCGTGCGTGTGTGCGTGCGTGCCCGTACCTGGGACATGCTGGAGAAGCCCAGGTTGTGACAGCCGTTGCAGGGCGTGAAAGCTTCCCAGAACCCAACGGAGCCGCAGCCTCGCTCTTCTGCCTCCTCTTCCTCAGGGGGGGGGGCGAGGGGGGGGCTGACCCGCTGTGGACGCACACACACACACACACACACACACACACGTACGGACACACACACACACACACACACATGAATGTGCAGAAGCTTAAGATATGCTGTTTTATTTGACCTTTCTGGAAGCTGGAGCAACAGATGTGGACAGATGTGCCCTTTCTATGGGCTGTTGGATGGCTGTATGACTGAATTATAGGACTGGCTGTCCCAGGGGCCAGCCAGGGGCCAGTTCAGACCTGACATCACCATGAAACACGGTGAGAAACAGCTCAACACTCTCAGTATTGTGGCATCGCAACATGTCTGCCACACATCACACTCATATACAGCTTTAGGTCATATGAGAGAGAGAGAGAGCGAGAGAGCGAGAGCGAGAGCGAGAGCGAGAGCGAGAGCGAGCGAGCGAGCGAGCGAGCGAGCGAGAGAGAGAGAGAGAGAGAGAGAGAGAGAGAGAGAGAGACACAGAGACAGAGAGACACAGAGACAGAGAGAGATGATGAAATGTCTACTGAATGAGTGTATGTGTTTGTTGTGTATACTCTGTGTGTGTGTGTGTGTGTGTGTGTGTGTGTGTGTGTGTGTGTGTGTGTGTGTGTGTGTGTGTGTGTGTGTGTGTGTGTGTGTGTGTGTGTGTGTGTGTGAGCACCCTTGTTGTGTATGAGTGAGTAGCTTATGAAGTGTGTGTGATTAATGAAAAGTAAGCCAGGTTTATATTACACACATTGCTTCAGGGAGAAGAAGAGGACATTAACTAGGCCCCTGAAATGAGGAAGATACACACACACACGCACACACCCCAAGTAAGCCCTGCTCAATTTGGATGTTATTGCATGGTGTGTGTGTGTGTGTGTGTGTGTGTGTGTGTGTGTGTGTGTGTGTGTGTGTGTGTGTGTGTGTGTGTGTGTGTGTGTGTGTGTGTGTGTGTGTGTGTGTGTGTGTGTGGCCGTGAAATCACAACATTTAACTGTCCAGAAACTCTTTTTTGTAAAAGACTCTTTTTTGTAAAAGAAAAAGAAGGCTATAGCGGCGAAATCTTGTTTACGCTGCAAACAACAATTACTGTTCCAAACAAGTCCAGGCATGTGTAGAGCCACAGCAAGTGGACTGTGTCTCTGATCTACCGGGCGGATAAACACAGCGAGTCATACCGGCCCCTTGTGGATATTGTGGGGAACTGCATTTATCTTGGTTTGTTTTGTTTTATTGTATTTTATTGAGGCCAATACTTGTAAGATAACAGGAAGCACATAAACCTAATGGGGGATAGTGTGTCTATGTGCGTGTGTACAACAGTGTGTGTGTGTCCATCAATGTGTGTGTGTGTGTGTGTGTGTGTGTGTGTGTGTGTGTGTGTAGGTGTGTGTCCATCTGTGGACACACACAAACGTACAAATAGAAACGAGACAGAAGAAGAGGAACAGCCTCACCTAGTGGACATAACGAAGAACTGCTGGTACTGC
>JACYXH010000300.1:417500-425000 GCA_026745465.1 Lota lota | reverse complement strand
AAACAAAGGAAAGGGAGGGAAAGCCATTCCCCATCAATCGCTAAATGTTCTGTTTCTGTTCTTGTATATGTTGTCCTCCGTGAAGAACAGTTGCTCACTCAGGCGCAGAACCCCCAGTCAAGCAAGCCTTATCATTTGGTCCGTTCCAAGAAAATGACTGCTGGAGGATGACTACTTCCTCTGCTGTCTCTACGGAAACCATGTGACTGACAGCAGGGCACGCTGGCCACCCAACCGGAGTCCCACACACACACACACACACACAAAATACACACAAATAGCTTTGCATAAACACACACATATACACACATAAAGACACAAACACACGCACACATGAACACATCCACACCCCCAACCACACACATACAGTGTGGGATCCGAGTGCAGTAGATCCGGTGGGCCCCAGCAGGAAGTTGTGCCGGAGACGACAGGAAACAGGAAGTGAAACTGGAAAGTGAGGGGTGGGATCTGTCCACTGACAGGTGGCCAGAGTCACTTAAATATATTATAGTAACGCAGGCCGATTGGTGGATCCTTTAATCCAAAGCGTGAGCGTACAATATGAATTATATAACGATCTTACAACTGAGCTCTACAGGGACATATCATTTACATAAATACATGACCTTTTAAATCCTGTGTCATCCTAAAACCCAGGACACATTCGATACCTAACCATGTGACCTGACTTAACCAGGAGCTGGGAGATTCTGGATCATTTCCTGGAGCCGTGTGGTGAGAGCCCTCTCCCTGCACAACGTAACGCTTGTGGAATACGAGTGGAAAGGGTCCAAACAGTTGACCCACCTTCTGACACACATACTGACAAATACACACACATCAACATGCGCACACACACATACACGCACACACACACCACTGTGTGCTCTAGATCCACAGACACATCTCCCAGCGTGTCACTTATTGATTATGGGAGGAAAAGCCGGTCAGAACCGGGGTTCATTTCCACTCCAGTAATCAGCGTGACCCCATGACCCCCGTGTGCGCTGATGACATCATCAAGCCGAGACATCAGCTTTGGCATATGATGTAACCCCCCCCTCGGTTCCCCACTAGAACAAGCTAGAGCTAGAGGTTAGGCTTCTTGCATCAGGAGGGCCCTAAAGGTACGGGGTTCGATACCCAGTGTCCACAGCCTAACCTCCTTCATGAACTGGGTTTGAATTCTCTGCAAGTCGCTGAGGATCAAGCATCCGCTAAATGATTCAATAGCAAGTAGTGAGGGGTGGGGGCATTTGGTTTGTCAATTGTTGGAGGGTTCCCCCCCTTGTACCCCAGCCTCCGCTTAAAGAGATCCTGGTTTTTATTGTCTGGTTCTGGGCTAAAAGCCTCATCAGACACATATTCAAGTTTCCGTTTCGCCTATCAGTCAACTATCAGTCAAACTCTTTCTCTCTTTGCTCTTGCCGGGTCGGACGTAAAGCAAAACCAAACTCTCCTCTGAGTAAAGCTTTCTCTGCACACTTCTGTTGATCTTTAAACATCGTTATTCTGTCTATTTCAGATAATACCGTTTTGATTGCCTTGTCGATAGCTGCATTGCTATATTTCATTGAAATTCTGCAGTCTGCTGCACCCGTTGTTCATCACAAACTGGAACCCCCCTTGGGGGGGGCCTGATCTGCAGAGGGGAACCAGGACACCCACCTGAGCAGAGCAGCAGGCGGACCACGTCCATCTTCCCAAACAGAGCGGCTTCGTGGAGGGCGCTGCCCTTCTCCGTCTGAAACACAGGTCACCTTTCATCTTCAAGTTGTGAAGAAAGACATTCGTGCATTTTTATGAGCCGTGCAGTGAAGGCATGTAGACACAAAAAACTGAACGGCTTGAAAGAGAGAGGGAACGTCGTGGAGCATAGGACCACAGGTGGGAATCAACCCTGGGTACCTGTAGGATGCTGCCTACCTAGGGAGCACGCTAGTGGGTTGAGCCACCTAGCTGCCAATTAGGAGTCATGTCATTAACACAGATCTACGACAGTAGAGCAAGATTCAATTAAAGATTAAGAAAAATAACAAAACTAAACAATGTACTATCTTCACATAAAGCAACTACAATAATCACACAGTAGTGTGTGTGTAACAAATATCCAGTTTGACAGGTTTTTTTAACCTAACTTAGAATTTGTGAATTTCATGCAGACTGACGGGAACCAAACTAGTTAGAATTTCTCGGGTTCTGCGGTCCCGTCTGCAGTACTTCTTGGTTTGTAAAATAAAGATAGTTATCTTTGGTAGCTTTCTAGCCGCTAGCTAGCGAGCTAGTGCTGCTGTGGGGTACAACCAGGAACATGATGCAAGGTGTGGAAACAGAGGAGGTGGTCCTAGGTGTGGGGTCCCGGGCATCATGGCAGAATACAAAGAAAGAACTCCAAATAAATAAAAAATAAAAAACACTTGAGGCAAAGGACAGGACACACAGGAAGTCTGAACCCCTGAACCCCTGAACCCCTGAACCCCCTGAACCCCTGTTTTAAAGCTCAGTTGTCGGGTGTAGTCTGACAGCAGCAGGTGGGGGGGGGGGGGGGGGGGGGGGGGATGCTAGACATCCAGAGCCTGCAGCGTCTCTTTAACTCTTGGGGTGACCAAGAGGCTGACGCTGTGTCTGGGACCAAGGGGGTGGGTACGGGGGGTTTGGTAGGACCTCCTCATATCCAGAGTCTCTGCACTATGATGCCTTTGTTTCTCTCTTCTGTGTCTGGACCCATTTTCCTTTTAGAGCTAAATTACAGCTTAAAGGAAAAGAAAATGAGAAGGTTACTCGAAAAAGGGAGGTGAAGACATTTGTGTAAGGAAAAGACGTGCGTGCGCGTGATGTGTTCATGTAACCATGGTAACAGTAAAGGCCTGTGTGATGGCTTGCTGCTAACACAGCAGGTCCCTGCAGAGGAATCTCCCTCATTATCACGGTGTGTGTGTGTGTGTGTGTGTGTGTGTGTGTGTGTGTGTGTGTGTGTGTGTGTGTGTGTGTGTGTGTGATAGGCCTACTGTGAGAGAGACTCACAATGTGAATTAGTTCATGCATTATTAATTTACACAAAGACAGACCTATAACTGTCTAGCAGTAATAACACACACACACACACACACACACACACACACACAAACTGTATGACAATTTACTAGGTGGTCATAGTTGGTGTCATGTGATCCACCCACTATATCAAGAGAGAGATGGAGATAGAGAGAGAGAAAGAGAGAGAGAATGGGAAAGCCTCAGATATAAATAGAACAGTGTTCCCAGAAGAAAAGAGGTTAGCTGTAGTGTTACATTCAGTATGAACATGGCTACAGAACAAGCGAGAGACACACAGAGACACACAGAGACACAGAGAGAGAAAGAGACAGACAGAGACACAGAGAGACACACAGAGAGAGACAGAGAGAGACAGAGACACAGAGAGAGAGACAGACAGAGAGAGACAGAAACAGAGAGAGAGACAGAGAGAGAGACAGACAGAGAGACACACACACACGCACAGACAGAGGGATACAGAGTATGTGAGAGTGAGAGAGAGAGGCTTACAGAGTGAGAGAGAGTGAGAGAGAGACAAAGATACAGCGAGAGAGACAGAGATACACACACACACACACACACAGAGGGATACAGAGTGAGGTAGAGACACACACACACATACAGAGGGATAAAGAGTGAGATAGAGAGTGAGAGAGAAAGATACATAGTGAGAGAGCTGCAGTGGTTAGTGGAGGATGGATGGTGCAAGAGGGGGGAGGAGTTGTTTCACAGTATGTGACATCACAGATGCTTCAGCCAATCCCTGCAGAGAATGCCACACACACAAAATAACTTGATACACACACACCCACACACAAAAACAAAACTAATCACCCACACAATGCAAACACAACATAAATACATTAAGACATACCCAAAAGGGCAGTTCCAAAACGACCATAGTACTAGCTCTGTACTAGCTCAGTACTAGCTCAGTGCTACCTCAGTACTAGCTCAGTGCTAGCTCGGTACTAGCTCAGTACTAGTTCAGTACTAGCTAGGTACTAGCTCAGTGCTACCTAAGTACTAGCTCAGTGCTAGCTCGGTACTAGCTCAATACTAGCTCAGTGCTACCTCAGTACTAGCTCAGTGCTACCTAAGTACTAGCTCAGTGCTAGCTCGGTACTAGCTCAGTACTAGCTCAGTGCTAGCTCAGTACTAGCTCGGTGTTACCTCGGTACTAGCTCGGTGCTAGCTCGGTAGTAGCTCGGTGCTAGCTCGGTACTAGCTCGGTGCTAGCTCGGTGCTAGCTCGGTGCTAGCTCAGTGCTACCTCGGTACTACCTCGGTGCTAGCTCCCACCCTACGCCCCCACCCGAGGCAGCTCCAGCCTACCAGGCAGTTGAGGTCCATGCCGGCCTCCAGCAGGGTCAGCACGGCGGCCTGGTGGCCGTTCCTGGCCGCCAGGTGCAGCGGCGTGTGGAGCCGCGTGTGACAGGCCATGAGGTTAGGGTGGGCACTCACCAGCATGCACACCACCTGCAGGGGGAGGGAGGCAGAGGGAGGGAGGGAGGGAGGCAGAGGACGAGAGGGAGGGAGGCAGAGGACGAGGACGAGAGGGAGGGAGGGAGAGAGGGAGGGAGAGACGCAGAGAACGAGAGGGAGGGAGGGAGAGAACGAGAGGGAGGGAGGGAGAGAGGGAGGGAGAGACGCAGAGAACGAGAAGGAGAGAGAGGGAGGTAGAGAACGAGAGGTAGAGAGAGGGAGAGAGAGGTAGGGATGCAGAGAAGGAGAGGAAGGGAGGCAGAGAGAGGAAGGGATGGAGAGAATGAGGACGGTAGAGACAGAAAGGGATAAAGAGAACAAGGGAGTGAAGGAATAGGAAGGAAAAAGTACAAGAGTTCATCAAACTGTGTGTGTGTGTGTTCGGTGTGTGTGTGCGTACTAAACGTTCCTTTAGTGTGTGAGGGATTCCCCTCATGATAGATGAGAGAGACATTATTCATTCCTAAAAGAGTATGACCCAGTGAATCTGTCTGTACTCTTAGCAGAGTGTTTGTGTTTCATGTTTTCCTGCGTGCCATCATTTTTGGTGTGTGTGTGTGTGTGTGTGTGTGTGTGTGTGTGTGTGAAGGCACCCATACATAATACATAACCTTCACCATAACACTCTTCAGCTCACACACAATCAAACTCCCATATTCACATCATCACTCCCCAGTGAATCCTCCACTGTTGGCGGACTATGCTCAGAATCTCAGAGCCAGACCCTCGAGCAGCGTTAGAGAGACCCCCTGCTGTTCCTCCCCCGCTGTTCCTCTGAGTTAACACTACATACTAACACTATCCTGGTGTGTAGAGCAGCGTTAGAGACCCCCTGCTGTTCCTCTGAGTTAACACTACATACTAACACTATCCTGGTGTGTAGAGCAGCGTTAGAGACCCCCTGCTGTTCCTCTGAGTTAACACTACATACTAACACTATCCTGGTGTGTAGAGCAGCGTTAGAGAGACCCCCTGCTGTTCCTCTGAGTTAACACTACATACTAACACTATCCTGGTGTGTAGAGCAGCGTTAGAGACCCCCTGCTGTTCCTCTGAGTTAACACTACATACTAACACTATCCTGGTGTGTAGAGCAGCGTTAGAGACCCCCTGCTGTTCCTCTGAGTTAACACTACATACTAACACTATCCTGGTGTGTAGAGCAGCGTTAGAGACCCCCTGCTGTTCCTCTGAGTTAACACTACATACTAACACTATCCTGGTGTGTAGAGCAGCGTTAGAGACCCCCTGCTGTTCCTCTGAGTTAACACTACATTATAACACTATCCTGGTGTGTAGAGCAGCGTTAGAGACCCCGCTGTTCCTCTGAGTTAACACTACATACTAACACTATCCTGGTGTGTAGAGCAGCGTTAGAGACCCCTGCTGTTCCTCTGAGTTAACACTACATACTAACACTATCCTGGTGTGTAGAGCAGCGTTAGAGACCCCCTGCTGTTCCTCTGAGTTAACACTACATACTAACACTATCCTGGTGTGTAGAGCAGCGTTAGAGACCCCCCGCTGTTCCTCTGAGTTAACACTACATACTAACACTATCCTGGTGTGTAGAGCAGCGTTAGAGACCCCCCGCTGTTCCTCTGAGTTAACACTACATACTAACACTATCCTGGTGTGTAGAGCAGCGTTAGAGACCCCCTGCTGTTCCTCTGAGTTAACACTACATACTAACACTATCCTGGTGTGTAGAGCAGCGTTAGAGACCCCCTGCTGTTCCTCTGAGTTAACACTACATACTAACACTATCCTGGGGTGCCACCTGTTCACCTCCCGTCTGGGATGAACAGAGTGCAGCTTCCTGTTCCTCTGAGCAGAAGCTTCAGTGGGGGGTCCTGACCTGCAGGCGACCGTAGAGGGCGGCCAGGTCCAGGGGGGTCTCGTGCCGGCTGTTCCTCATGGTGGGGTCTGTGAGCTCCTGCAGCAGCACCGACACCACCTCTGAGTGGCCGTACTGCGCCGCACAGTGCAGCGCCGTCTCCCGCTCGTGGTTCTGTGGAGGGACAGGGGGGGGGGGGACAGAGGGGGGGGGACAGGGGGGGGGGGACAGAGGGGGGGGGGACAGAGGGGAGGGACAGGGGACAGAGGGGGAGGGACAGAGGGGAGGGGACAGAGGGGGAGGGACAGAGGGGGGGGACAGAGGGGGAGGGACAGAGGGGGGGACAGAGGGGGGAGGGACAGAGGGGGAGGGAACAAAAGGGGGAGGGAACAGAGGGGGAGGGACAGAGGGGGAGAGAGCAGATGGGGGAGGGAATAGAAGAGGGAGGGAACAGAGAGGGAGGGAACAGAGGTGGAGGGAACAGATGGGGGAGGGAATAGAAGAGGGAGGGAACAGAGAGGGAGGGAACAGAGGTGGAGGGAATAGAAGGGGGAGGGAACAGATGTTAACAACATGTTAAGAACATGTTGATATTAGGGCGGGACACATTTGAAAACATTTTTTTGTATCCACGCTAAAATGGCGTATTTTCTGAGGATTCATAGGTCATATTAACAGTGAACTCCAACAGGCAGCCATGTTGGAGTGAGGGAGGAGGGAGGAGGGAGGAGGGAGGAGAGAGGAAAGAGGAGAGAGGAGAGAGGAGAGAGAGGAGAGAGGAGAGAGGAGGGAGGAGAGAGAGGAGAGAGGAGGGAGGAGAGAGAGGAGGGAGGAGAGAGAGGAGAGAGGAGGGAGGAGAGAAGACAGAGAGGAGGGAGGAGAGAGGAGGTTCTTCCCAAGGAGAGATGGAGGAGCAGCCACAGTAGCAGAGGGACGACGTAATGACAATTGTATTCTTCTCTTCGATTGGCTGGCGGTTGGTCATGTGATTGTCTTGGTGAGTAAATCAATACGGACATTCCTTAACCCTGTCCAGGACTGAGCGCTGTCAGTGTGCGTGTGCATACACATGAGCATGCCTGTGTGTGAATGTGTGTGTTCCTGTGTATGTGTGTAAAGCCATAACATACGTGTGCGTGACTG
>JACYXH010000300.1:405000-407500 GCA_026745465.1 Lota lota | reverse complement strand
TTTCAAAAAAATTAACTCTGCACCTGTTATGTGGGACTTTGTTGTGTTTTCAAGTGTGTGTATGTACTGTGTTGGTATTGCTATCTTATTGTTTCACCAATGTGTGTGTGAGCCGGCATAGCTTTCTTCGTGTGTGTGTGTGTGTGTGTGTGTGTGTGTGTGTGTGTGTGTGTGTGTGTGTGTGTGTGTGTGTGTGTGTGTGTGTGTGTGTGTGTGTGTGTGTGTGTGTGTGTGTGTGTGTGTGTGTGTGTGTGTGTGTGTGTGCAAAATGGGTGGTTAACACTTGATGTTTATTTCAGAACACTTGGACAATTTATGTTTTATACACTAGGATCATTAATCGAGTGTAATTAGATGAACGAGTCACTAGAACTGAGTAAGAGAGACTGCGGGGATCTGATCCAGAACCTTTCGTCTTACCTGTGTCCGTTGAGCGAGGCGTGGTGTAGAGGCGTGTACCCCGAACTATCTGTACAGTTGACGTTCAGACCCTTCCACATGCTGTAGGGGAGAGGGGACATTAAAGATTAGACCCTTCCACTAGTGGAGAGGAGAGGGGACATATCATATCAAAGTCCCTGTGCAGATGTTCAGCGTTAAAGGCTTGCATCACTGGTAGAATAAACAAGCCTTGTGTTCCTCATGAGAGGTAGAGGAACATGTTCAAATAAAAGAAACACAACCAAACCACCTTTCATCAAAACCTTGGTATGAATCCCAGTCCTGTGACCACATCAACAAACACTTCCTTATACACAAAGGATCCAATAGCACGATAAAAATCACACATACCACACTGTACCACACAAATGAAGCACTGAAACACACTGTACAGGACGCACGGTGCCACACAAATACACACACACACACCACAAACACACCACAAACACACACAACAGACAGAAGTACTGAACCACAATAAGGCTGTTCCCTAACTTCCCATCTGGGATCCTAAAGTCTCATTGATCTGGTCTCTCTCTGTTTAATCTCAATTTGAATACCTATGTTGATCGATTACTTATTGATTGTCAATGAATGTTTTTGTTGTGATTCTTAACAACAAAGAAATGAAATACAAATTTGTTAGCACATTTCCCCATCAATTCTAGCATTTTATTTGATATACAACCCTACACAAATAAATCAGGAATGTTCTGTCCAACCAAAAGACCCGTCCATCAACCTTAATGTGGGGACTTTGGAAAGGGACAATTTGACCTTTTTCAAACTGGTCAGGAGGCTGTCAAAAACCATGAATGTAACCAATGTATGAATGACAAGTCTTGTTGTGGTGCTAATGCATTTGTAGAGCTAAGTTCAGCCCCACAGAGAGACACCACGTTGTCTGCTGCCACAGCACACCACACCTGGTGTGTGTGTGTGTGTGTGTGTGTGTGTGTGTGTGTGTGTGTGTGTGTGTGTGTGTGTGTGTGTGTGTGTGTGTGTGTGTGTGTGTGTGTGTGTGTGTGTGTATGCGTGTGTGTGTGCGTGTGCGTGTGTGTGTGTGCGTGTGTGTGTGTGTGCGTGTGCTTGGTGCGTGCGTGCGTGTATGTGTATGGGTGTGTGTGTGTGTGCTTGGTGCGTATTGATCAAACAGTCCGGCTGATCCGTCTCTTCGATGACCTACAGAGGAGACCGGTTGTTGGGGAGAGAAGCCGACAGCCCCAGACCCCAGCTGAGGACCAGAGAGAGAGCAGGGGGGGCTGAGAGACGAGGAGGGAGATCCTACAGGGAACTAGAACTAGAATGTTTTCCTGATTAGAACTCACAACAAGTTATACAATACTTCGCTGAATATGGCAACATGGAAAAGGGAAACCAAAGTTGGACTGTCTAAGTCCAACGAAGGATTCTTTTTTTCTGATGAATCCATGAATCACTTCACTCTATAAAGAGTCAAATAAAGCCAATGCCCATCACAAGTCACCAGAGTGCAAAGTGATGTCTTGCACTTAAATGAACGTGGATATAGACAATATCAACAATCAGCCTGGGGTCTTGACAAACCGGCCATATCCTTCAAGCAGAAAATGTTTGGTGTTTGGATTTGATAAATGACTTAAACGATCAATCAATAATCCTAACAGGACGGGATTCCTTTTCTGTAGATGATGGTTGCAGAGTTCAGAGTTCAGAGTTCAGGGGTGAGGGGGTCATCGTTAGGGGGTTCAACTCCTGGAAAGGTCCTGGGTTCCATCGCAGTGTCTGCAGCCTAACCTGTTGGCATCCTAGAGCAAGATGCCCTAACCCTTCCTTCTCCTTCATGCCCTGTATCTGAAGTTACTTTGGATAAAAGTAACGGCTTGATAACTTAATAATAATAGCAAATAGGGTGTATCTGCCCATTCAAAAATGGCCCCAAACCAACAATACATAATCACTGATTCAGGCCTGTTAAAGCTACGGTGGGCAGATTGGAGAAAGCCGCCAAAGTAAGCTAGATTTTGAAAGTATCCAACTGAAAAAAATCACAGCCCTCTTCAGGCCTCCCTCAGCCACT
>JACYXH010000300.1:365000-400000 GCA_026745465.1 Lota lota | reverse complement strand
ACAGAGAGAGGCTGCCCCCCCTTTCTTTCAAGGTTCATCTGAATGATCCGAACAAACCTTGCAAATACTAGCTGGCTCTGGGTTCAATCGATCTGAAAATCAAGTTAGGTTTTTTGTTGGAATTTCTGCATATTGGATTTTTGTATTGACGTCGTCATTCATCAATCCTGTTTATCGCACTCTGCCAACTCTCAAAATAAGGTCTAGTGCTGTTGTATAAAACACAATCACAATGGTCCTTGGTCCAGAACACAACTTACTACAAGAGCCTGTGGAGAAAAATACCTTCCCAATAATTAAACTGCATTTCATTTCCCAGCCATAAAGGTTAGGTTTCAGAACAGTGCTTAAGGATCTGGACTCCTGGGCCTTGACCTGAAAGGTCAGACAGCAGTATGGAGGTGATGGAGGACGTGGATGTGCAACATAATAAATACATCAGTTAATACAACAATCTGCGAGACGAGGCCAATAAATCAATATATATATAAAAGGTTCTGTACTGAGAGAGAGATTCACCCTCAGGTTGATGATCAAATGTCAAAACACATTACAGCAGCATTCCAGGAGATATCATTGGGTGTTGGCGGTGAAATTGGGGAGGAGTTCATACTGACAGGGGGCGGGGCCACCAGCCGGTATGGTCTGATAGGACAGGAGTCCGACTCATCCAGGAAATGATTTAACTTGAGGTCAAACTGACCTCTGATCCTTTATGCAACCTATTGCTGTGTGTGTAGTTGTTTGTGTGTGCTTGGGCACGAGTCAAAGGAAGTTTATCTTGAGGTCAAACTGAGCACTTATTCTGTACATAATCTATCTGTGTCTGAGGGGAAACAAGGCAATGAGGTTCCATTACTCTGTGTGTGTGTGTGTGTGTGTGTGTGTGTGTGTGTATGTATGTGTGTGTGTGTGTGTGTGTGTGTGTGTGTGTGTGTGTGTGTGTGTGTGTGTGTGTGTGTGTGTGTGTGTGTGTGTGTGTGTGTGGGTGTTGTAAACTATTGAAAGCTGGGTTGACCCACTGCCCCACTACTGACCAATAATTCAAACCAAACACAATCAATCATCATTCACATGACACCCAGGCCAGTTACAGGAAGAGAAAAGAAGAGATGCAGGAAACCAGGAAATGAGAATCTCCATGACAGGCTAAGTCCCTCCCACTACCAGCATGTCCATTAGCGATGATAAGCTAATGAGGCTTCAGAACATGATTCTGATGTCAATCATAGGTGTGTGGGCAGCACACACACACACACGCATGTACCACATGTACGCCTGTACCACATGTACGCCTGTACCACATGTACCACATGTACGCCTGTACCACATGTACGCCTGTACCACATGTACCACATGTACGCCTGTACCACATGTACGCCTGTACCACATGTACGCCTGTACCACATGTACGCCTGTACCACATGTACCACATGTACGCCTGTACCACATGTACGCCTGTACCACATGTACGCCTGTACCACATGTACGCCTGTACTTGTGTATGTAAGTGACTCTCTCCCAGACAATTCTTGACTCATCCAAACCGGTGAAAAAAAAACACAGAATCCAGCCAGCCAGCCAGCCAGCCAGCCAGCCAGAGCCTGGATGGGCAGTGTTAGGCAGGGGGAACGCCAGCCAGCCAGCCAGCCAGCCAGCCAGCCAGCCAGAGCCCGGATGGGCAGTGTTAGGCAGGGGGAACGCCAGCCAGCCAGCCAGCCAGCCAGCCAGCCAGCCAGAGCCTGGATGGGCAGTGTTAGGCAGGGGGAACGCCAGCCAGCCAGCCAGCCAGCCAGCCAGCCAGCCAGCCAGAGCCCGGATGGGCAGTGTTAGGCAGGGGGAACGTCAGCCTTGGCTGGGGTTTAAATGGAGCTGATCTCTAGAGTGAGGCCATCGATCATGCGTCTATAGATCCAAGAGGAACGGGAGACAACAACCATGGCTAGATAGAGAGAGTGTGTGTGTGTGTGTTTGTGCAGTTGTGAAAAAGAGACCAGTGGAAGCCATTTAATTGTATTTGTCGGAGCAGGGCTTTATAAATAAAGCTTCCTTATCAGGCAGGGAGAGGCGGTCCGTGGCTCCAGGGTTTAAACCCAAACATGGAAGCAGAGAGGAAGAGCATCCTTCTTTTTCTCCGGGATCTCCGTAGATCCCTTGTGTCCAGCCTACTGGAATATCTCCACAAATAGCAGAAAATCCCTATTCAAAACAAACACTATTGATTGGGCAGCCAGCCCCCTGAACACGTCGGGAATGCTTTCTGACACCTTATGTGTTTTTCTTTCTAACCGATTCATCTCTTTTTTCATCTCTCTTTGGTAACACGAGGAATACTGCTTTTCCAGCTCTTCCGTCGTGGCTAACTAACGCACCACAGGAGGGCCATTTCTGGATAAAGTGTCCTGCGAGTGTCCTGCGAGTGTCCTGCGAGTGTCCTGCGAGTGTCCTGCGAGTGTCCTGCGAGTGTCCTGCGAGTGTCCTGCGAGTGTCCTGCGAGTGTCCTGCGAGTGTCCTGCGAGTGTCCTGCGTGTCGGATCACCACCCACCGCACCATTTTGAATCTGGGCGGGTCGGTACAAGGTTCAGCGGTCAAACTCTGTGTTGTGCGTTAGTCAAATTAACGACGCAGTAGGCGAGAGCCAACAAAACATTTACATTGCTTAATAGAGTGCTCAACACAAACATCAGGAAGTGTGACCGCACTACACAGGGCTCTGTCGTGTGTGTGTGTGTGTGTGTGTGTGTGTGTGTGTGTGTGTGTGTGTGTGTGTGTGTGTGTGTGTGTGTGTGTGTGTGTGTGTGTGTGTGTGTGTGTGTGTGTGTGTGTGTGTGTGTGTGTGTGTGTGGCAAGAAGCCATGACTATATATGGTGTGCTGGTGGCCTTAAGTTTACATAAACCTTTCCATCAGCTCCCACTTGCTTGCAATGCTCCAAAGTAATTGCCAAAAACACCTTTGACAAGTGCTCTGGTGAAAAGAATAAGCCCAAATATAAACATAATATCACACTCGAAATGCATAACGCCAAAGATGGACACAAGCTCATGCACAGAAGCAGCGGTATTTCAATCAATAATGCATATTGATCAAATAAATAACATCAATAAAAAGGATGCTCTTCAAAGTCACACCACATGTCCACCAAGGAAGGAACATCATTTGTTTGCGCGAACATAGCAACCGTTTCAGCATCTGTTCTGGGGATGTGTTCACTAGCATCTGTGTGTGTTCAGAAAACTCCCAAGAACGGGATGAATTCTGACCCTGAACATCACCTGGGGCAGAGAGACAGAGAAGAAAAGAGAGCGACAAAGATATAGAGCGCTGATGAGATAAAGTGAGACAGGTGGAGTGTGTGTGTGTGTGTGTGTGTGTGTGTGTGTGTGTGTGTGTGTGTGTGTGTGTGTGTGTGTGTGTGTGTGTGTGTGTGTGTGTGTGTGTGTGTGTGTGGTGTGTGTGTGTGTGGGGGGGGGGGGGGGGGGGGGCAGGGGGGGACAGCTGTGGCTGGCCATGGTGTATGAATCCCCCAAACCCACGTGCACTTTCACCGTGCACGCATGCAGCAACCCCAACACATCCGCTGTTCCCCCAGCGCCTCTGTTCACGCTCACGTGCACTCCCTCCTCTGGGAGCGTGCACGTGCACTCCCTCCTCTGAGAGCGTGCACGTGCACTCCCTCCTCTGAGAGCGTGCACGTGCACTCCCTCCTCTGAGAGCGTGCACGTGCACTCCCTCCTCTGAGAGCGTGCACGTGCACTCCCTCCTCTGAGAGCGTGCACGTGCACTCCCTCCTCTGAGAGCGTGCACGTGCACTCCCTCCTCTGAGAGCGTGCACGTGCACTCCCTCCTCTGGGAGCGTGCACGTGCACTCCCTCCTCTGAGAGCGTGCACGTGCACTCCCTCCTCTGAGAGCGTGCACGGACGGAAGGGTCTCAAATTCTACGGTCTTGCAGGTGGAGGGCTGCTGATTAGAAGCCATCACATAATTCAATCAGTTTTCTCTCTCAGTTACGCTAATATATGCTAACGATGAACATGATTTGATTACAAGGGGACAAGGTTCAAAGCATGTAGGTTATCAACATGGTGGGAATGTTGTGTTGTGCATCCATCCAAAACATGCTAGCTTGGGCTGGTAGCTGCTCGGGAAACAACCACGCACCCCCTTCTGTTGTGTTGTGCTGTGTTGTGCTGTGCTGTGTTGTGTTGTGTTGTGCTGTGTTGTGCTGTGTTGTGGAAGTGTTGTGCTGTGTAAGTGTTGTGTTGTGCTGTGTTGTGTTGTGCTGTGTTGTGCTGTGTTGTGTTGTGGAAGTGTTGTGTTGTGCTGTGCTGTGCTGTGTTGTGTTGTGTTGTGCTGTGTTGTGCTGTGTTGTGGAAGTGTTGTGTTGTGCTGTGCTGTGCTGTGTTGTGTTGTGTTGTGCTGTGTTGTGCTGTGCTGTGTTGTGGAAGTGTTGTGCTGTGTAAGTGTTGTGTTGTGCTGTGTTGTGCTGTGTTGTGTTGTGGAAGTGTTGTGTTGTGAAAGTGTTGATTCTTACGTTATGGAGGGAAGCATACTGCACACAAACCAAAGAACGACGAGGGAACATGTCCCTATTTAGTCATTTAGAAGACACTAGGGGATTGAACCCAGAACCTTTTGGCAGTGCGCCCAACCATTACACTATCCTCAACTTATGTTGAGTGTGAGTTCGAGGACGACGTAAACCAGAACTATCATAATGCCACAATTAAAATATAAAACTGGTGGTAGTGAAAAGAATGCTGATGCATCAGTGGATTTAAAATGGGCTTGAGTCCAGTCCAGTTACTTATCCTGATTACTGCTGAAGCCTGCTTCCAAAAGGGTTTGAGTAGTCAATAGTTAAATACTCTCCTCACCTTCTTGTTTTTCCTCTAGTGTATAATGAACTGAAGAACCCATTTGATCTCCTCAAGGGTATACAACGGGTACATTTGGACCAATCAAAGATGAGAGAAACTAGAAAGCAATATCAATAAAGTTCTGGTATAATGTCGAGTACACTTTTAAGACTATCCTATTAATGCTGTTAAAACAACCACAACAAAGAGCTTCAATCAGTGAACATTTGAAAGATAAAAGAAATCTTTGGAAATACGGTCAGAAAAGCCTGGCATGCTCAAAAACTAATTTATTAAATATGATCAAATGCGTTTGTGTCATGAGAAATGACGAGCCATATTCCCTCACAGCCAGATTAAGTGTCTGTCTTCAGCAGAAACCAATTTGCTGAAGACATCCGACATCCTCTTAAATCATGTAAGCAACCACCAAACTTCTGTGGTTTCATGTTACACCTAAACAGAAAGGAAGTGGGGGGACCATATGCCATTATTACACTTGAATTTCTTTACCGTTAGATTGTAGAGCTGGTGACATCCTGGGGATTTGCTTGTTGTCCGGCCACTTTCTAACACATTGTTGACAGTTATTTTGGCGATTAGTTTATACATTTCTACTTTAGTGATGCTTTTATGATGTGTGAACACAGACAATGGTCATTAAGGAGCAGGAAGGAGTTTGGGCCTCTTGCTCAAGGATACCTACTGGTTGGGAATCTAACCCAACTCATGACCCTATGTTGGGCCTTTTATTATTACCGCGGTGGCAGAAGGACTGCTTTCACTGTACCCCTCAAACTGGGTGAGGATTAAAGGGGATGTTTAACTTGGTCCAAATGACAAGTCTTTTCAATGTAACCCACCCCTTCCCTTTTCGATCACTACCCCAATGCAAAGCCACACATGCATGAGCATACACCCACGGTTTCACACCGACACACAAACAAATCAAGCCGAGCATGGCGACGGTAAAACTCACACACACACTCACACTCACACACACACACACACACACACACACACACACACACACACACACACACACACAGCTGCATGCAATTACGAGCAACAAGCTGGTATTTAAAACACAAGGCCCGCTGGCCTATGCTATTTTTCAAAATAGCTGTTCCACAAAAACATGGAAACCTGTCACATAAGCCGCGCAACAATTCAAAACTCACCCTCCTCACCTCGTCTAAATTCGATTTGATTTACTATTTTATTTGGGTCCTAATTTGAGCCGTGTGCGTTTGTCTTTGCATGCATGTGCGTATGTGTGCATCCAAGTTGTGTGTTCATGTGTGCGTGTGTGTGGGTGTGTTCATGTGCGTGTTTGCATGTGCGTGTGTTTGCTCACCTATGTATTTGTGCATTTACCGATGCATGTGAATGTGCATGTGAATGTGTACATACATGACCGTTACAGCTTAGTTTTTCATAATTCATTCTGGGCAGAGCTCAAATGGCTCAGTGAATGCAATCCCGCAGTCTAACCGGGAGAAATAGCCAGCCATAAAATGCTCCTAACAATATAATATATGTATGAGTATTATGTCAGACAGAAAAAAGCAAGAGCAAGTAAAGATTGTTTACTTCCATTTTTATTCTGAAATAGCCACTTGAGAGGAAAAAATGAATCATTTAATCTACATGGCTAACTGCTTGAAAGCAAATTGATCTACTACAGACTAGCGCCGTAGTGAAGGGACTGAATTTAGAAGCTCTTCAGGGTAGCACTGGGTCAATTATCCCGTGCTGTGGGTACATGCCTTTTACAACGTGTGCACATAACATTTTATTTGGGAAGGATTGAGCAGTTACAGCATTCTGCAGAACAGGTAAATTAGTATTCTCTGTTTAAATAAGCTTGCTTGTAATTGTTTAGCATTTTTACGTGTATTCATCCTTCAACCTGGGAATATGTGACACAAATATGTCAGAAGTCTTGTTGAAGGCCAATTGTGGTTCACAGGTTTTAGAATCTTACTGTGAAATCGAAATTTTCCATTAAACTGTGAGCGCCAGCAGCTACGCTACAGTAGCTAGCCTACTCGATATGCTCAGAGCTATTTGCCAGTTGGCTAGGATTAGGTGTACATCGTCAGGTGGCAGAGCGGGAGCCATTCAATACTTGGGGCTATCTGCTCAACCATATTTGACCTACATTAAGCTCAGCACATGCCGCTGTGCTTGAACAAACACACTCAAACTGCACACAAACACACAAGTGTGCCTCTCTCTCTCTCTCTCTCTCTCTCTCTCTCTCTCTCTCTCTCTCTCTCTCTCTCTCTCTCTCTCTCTCTCTCTCTCTCTCTCTCTCTCTCTCTCTCTCTCTCTCTCTCTCCCTCTCTCTCTCTCTCCCTCTCTCCCTCTCCCTCTCTCCCTCTCCCTCTCCCTGATTGGATGTACAGTACTCATTGTTTATGTTCATGAGCCACATCAGGGTGTCAGAACCGTACCTGTTCCTTCATATCATTTACCTGAATTCACTGAGTCGTATTGATTTAGTCACTTTCGCTAAATTACTAAAAGAATGTGTAAACTATTCAGTCAGAGCTTCTTCTCTCTGAATGATACTCTCAGTAAGACAACAGTGGGACAGTGGTGTGTAATTTAGAGCGGAGGTTTGAAGAGTAAAAATACAGCCAAACCAGCCGTAATGATCACCTGTCTGTCCCACACAAACATGTATATCAACACAAGACCTTTCTCCCTCTCTCTCACACACACACAACCACATACACACACCACACAACCACAAAGCCCTCCACTTTAACACACACAGACTGCACTGGGAGGAGGTGTGGACCAACAACAGCCAATTACACACCAACATATAAATCGTCTCCATCTTACGAGGACCGACAAACTTGTGGTGACCGGCACGTGATCCAACGCCCGAAATTGCAGTTTTTCAAATGCTTGTGTGATAAAAAAAGACGAGTGTTGCAACCACGGAAAGACTATAAAGATCAAACTGTATTATATATATATATATATATTCATATATACCTATATGAAATCCTGGATGGGCCGTAGTTGATAGAACAGATTAAATGGCAGACTGGGTCAGTTGAAACGGTGGTTCTTATCACCTCAACCTGAGGGATAACAAGGAGAGAGAACAAATCCGTTGGTCTTAATGCTCGCTGATGTCCAACCACTACTGCTCCCCTTCCTCCTCTTAGGTGGACACTGTGACACAACGCTGAAATATTACTCCTAGCTTAGCTTACCTCTGTGACTGAAGCCATAGAAGCCATTAGCTAGGGTTAGCATGTAGGCTTTGTATGAGAAGAAGTGAAAACATGTCAACATCACAACTTCTTCACCACATTTTGTTGTTGTAGAGGAAGTAGATAGGGATTAGCTAAACAGATATTTCGATTAAGACTGCTGGGGGGTAGGCCTACTATACAGACTATCTTTGTGAGAAATTACTTTCAAATGCCTTCTGTTCACGCAAAACACAACTGAAAAGTCACAAATATCCTGTGGTGAACATGAAAGGATTTGTGTATACTTCATACTTTACCCATTTCCACACACACACACACACACACACACACACACACACACACACACACACACACACACACACTCTGTGGAGCCCAGCGGCGTGGGAAAGAAGACTTCGGTCTGGGTGGTTTGAGCTGGGAAGGATGAAGGGCAGCATGGGAAAGGACCAGCTGAGACAGACTTGTCTTCTGGGGACCTCCAGTGACCCCTACTGATCAGCCTGGCGATCCTACCACCAGTCCTGTCCCCACTACCATGTGTTGGTGGCTGGACAGTGTGAAGTATGATCCCCAATGGGGGGGGGTCAACGTCAAAGTCCCTTGGTGAATAAATCTCCACTGAGGCTAACTGCATTCAATTAGCTTGAAGGTTTAAGATGAAATCTTTATTTGTTCAAAACTTTAGCATTCCAAACTCGCTCTCGTAGAATTAAAGCGTCCACACGATGCCTTTATATTTGACCATAATTTATATCAAAATACAAACTGTGCATAGTAATGTTGAAATAGATTCATACATTTGTTGTATAATACATGTCATATAATGCCCGCACAAATCGAATTAGGATAATAACTGTGTGCAGCCTCGCTGAAACCAATTGGTGACGTTAAGGACGCTACGTCCATCATTTATAAAGCATTCATATTCACACAAAGAACACGAGCCAACTGGAGCTGCAGTTTGTGTGTTCGCTCGCTGAGAGGGACACTTTGGGACCCTTCCGTCCTCTCAGAGGAGGGAGTGATCTGAGCTCTAGCCTCGCGGCTTCAGGGTGGCCGTGGTTGCCTGCCGCTGGTGTAACAGCAGTTGTGTTGAGGTTGGGGTGGGGGCATGCGTGCACGGTAAAAGTGCACATGTGGTTAAAGGGTCGTAGGTCATGGCGAGCTACAGCTGTCCCCGCCCACCCTACACACACACTCAACGTTTTCTTTCTCTCACACATGCACATGCATGCACACGCACGCCAACAGAGCTCATGAAAGATGTATATGCATGTATGGACGTTGGTTACAGTGCCGTCCTGTGGCGAGTGCACATGGCCTACTTCGTATGCAGAGCGGCACGCAACCATTGCTCAGTGGTTCAGGGAGCTTCTCACCTGATGGGAAACGGCTGGCATTGTGTGAAGATGGTCCAAGCACATCGACTTTTCTATCGATGATCAATATCTCATAGCAATGCCTAAGAGGGCAAAAGCAGCATACATAACCAGTTACAAATCATGCTTATCTGTTGCAGTGAATTGGCCACCTTTTTTCACTCCTACACCCCACAAGCAGTTAATTGCCAGAGCTGCTGACAGGACAGCTAAAACATGTGTTGGACTCTCCTTCTATTTGATCTTTGACCAAATTTCTGTTTATATCTGTATAGACTATATACTTGTATTAGCACCTTTATTATTTGACATCTATTCACTGCAAAGTGTGTTGAGAATAAGTAACATCTCTTAGTCAGTAAACATTTTCTGGCTAGAAATCATTTAAAAAAACTGTCTATCCAGGGACTGTAGATGGAAATGAGCTAGTACAGCTTAGTCTAGTTTAATGCTCTTATGTTCTCCCCCCATTCCCCATAAATAAAGTTAGCTATCTAAAAAGTCACTAGCCCCTTCATATCTAATCAGGTTTCCATAGTTAGTTAGTTAGTTAAGAGGTCGTTATACCCATCATGGCTTGCCAAGGCAGGATTGTAAAGTTAGCTATCTAAGAAGTCACTAGCCCCATCAAATCTAACCAGGATTGTACAATTAGCTAGATAATAAGTAGCTCTTACTGATACCCTATGTGATCACATGATGGCTACTTCGACACTAGCACCAGCCAATGATCATTACAAACAAGATGAAGGGCTCTTAAGAGATAGTCACATGTGCTTTACATTTATCGATTATCTTCTAATTTCCTTTCATTTGTTTCAACAGTGGTGCTGCTTCATGGCCAGATTGAGGCCATGAAGTAGGCTTAAGCGGCGAGGACGGATCTTAAAGTTAAGTGCCAACTCTAAAGCGCTAACTGCACTCACAATTTTATGTCAGATGACTCAGCGATTTCCTCTGACAAAGGGCCCTGAGCCGTGTCTCTTCTGGGATTCCTTGTTTCTTCTGATGTGAACAACACACAACAGCTCAGAACTAGGTGAAATGGCATTTCATGTGTCCTGGTTTAAAAACCACACTGTGAGTCAGGGCTGGGCTCTTGTTACTTTCCCACAGCAAAAAGCAGTTCTGTGGTGCCAAAGATCACTCACACATTAGCATCATGGCGCGAGGGGGCTAGCTAGCATCTGCGCTGACCCTATTGGCAGAGGAGCTACAGACATTTATGGGATTCCCATTGGCTTTGAAAGCAGAGGTTTGGATGAGGATGAGGAATGTTGGCGCTTGGAGAAAGAGAGAGTGTGTGGGCGTAACTGTGTCTGTGGAAATGTCCTGCAGGGATCTGTCTGCATGGGGACGAGAGCTATATCGGATGCATAGAGAGACAGAGGGAGGGAGGGAGGGAGAGGGAGAGGGAGAGAGAGAGAGAGAGAGAGAGAGAGAGAGAGAGAGAGAGAGAGAGAGAGAGAGAGAGAGAGAGAGAGAGAGAGAGAGAGAGAGAGAGAGAGAGAGGGGAGGAGAGAGAGAAAATATTTAGAAAAATTGATATTCTAAGTTTGCTGTAGATAAGGCAAAAAGCCGAAAGCTTTTATACTAGTCACTAGAATACATAGACAGTGAGAGACATAACAAGACAAGAAATACAGACAGACAGAGAAAGAGAGAGTGAATAGATTGCAGTGGATGAACAAGGCAAAAAAGCATTAAGCTTAAATATTAGTCTCTAGCTTACAGACAAAGAGAGCGTTAGAGAGAGGAAGAGGATGGATAAAGACTGCTTTATGACCCTCCATCTTATGTAATTCAACCGTGTTGTTAAATCGTACATCCTGTTGGAATACACACTGACTAAAGGTTATGATGAGGCCAAAGTAAGTAAACTAAGTAGGCCTTAGCAGTAAACCATCATGTGGACATAAGTAGGCCTTACCAGTAAACCATCATGTGGACATAAGTAGGCCTTACCAGTAAACCATCATGTGGACATAAGTAGGCCTTACCAGTAAACCATCATGTGGACATAAGTAGGCCTTACCAGTAAACCATCATGTGGACATAAGTAGGCCTTACCAGTAAACCATCATGTGGACATAAGTAGGCCTTACCAGTAAACCATCATGTGGACATAAGTAGGCCTTACCAGTAAACCATCATGTGGACATAAGTAGGCCTTACCAGTAAACCATCATGTGGACATAAGTAGGCCTTAGCAGTAAACCATCATGTGGACATAAGTAGGCCTTAGCAGTAAACCATCATGTGGACATAAGTAGGCCTTACCAGTAAACCATCATGTGGACATAAGTAGGCCTTACCAGTAAACCATCATGTGGACATAAGTAGGCCTAAAAAGAGAGTATGAGAAAGGAAAGAGAGACAACAAACTAATCGCAGGACGGCGTGTCTCTAATCCTGCATGCTAGCTTGGACACTAGCCAACGGTTAGCTTGTGACGCAACAGCGAGGACAAAATCATTGACAAGGCAAACATTTACAATTCGACCGCCGTTGTCTCCGAACACGTTTGAATTGATGATCTGAGAGGTGTGTGTGTGTTTCTATGTCTTTCTGTGTGTATGTGTTTGCACGTGTGCATATATATATATATATAAATGTGTGTGTGTATTCCAGGACCTCGGCTGCCCTCTCGTTCTTCTTGTTGACACAGTGGGGGCCATTACCTCCACCAGGAGGACATGTGGGGACCGGGATGACAAAGTGAGGGAGGGGGCAGGGGGGACTGTGTTGTAGTTTACAACAGAAACAAAAGGATGGAGGAAGAGGGAAGAGAGAGCTAAGGGAAGGAAAGACCTGCTGTGGTAGAGGGCTCTTCAAATTATTGCCATTACTACTTGGTCAGCTTTTATCCACAGAGACTTACAGTGAATTGGATAGAAAGTCATTAAGGAGAAGGTCAAGGTTAGACAGTACAGAGACAGGTCATTAAGGAGCAGGTAGGGGTTAGACAGTACAGAGACAGGTCATTAAGGAGCAGGTAGGGGTTAGACAGTACAGAGACAGGTCATTAAGGAGCAGGTAGGGGTTACACAGTACAGAGACAGGTCATTAAGGAGCAGGTAGGGGTTAGACAGTACAGAGACGGGTCATTAAGGAGCAGGTAGGGGTTACACAGTACAGAGACAGGTCATTAAGGAGCAGGTAGGGGTTAGACAGTATAGAGACAGGTCATTAAGGAGCAGGTAGGGGTTAGACAGTACAGAGACAGGTCATTAAGGAGCAGGTAGGGGTTAGACAGTACAGAGACAGGTCATTAAGGAGCAGGTAGGGGTTACACAGTACAGAGACAGGTCATTAAGGAGCAGGTAGGTGTTAGACAGTACAGAGACAGGTCATTAAGGAGCAGGTAGGGGTTAGACAGTACAGAGACAGGTCATTAAGGAGCAGGATGGGGGTGTTGCTCAGGGATTGTCCACAGGTTAGAAGGTGGATATTTGGGGATTGAAGCCAGACGCTTGAGATTGGGAGTCAGACGCCCTAACCCCTAGCATGCCCTAGCCCCTAGCATGCCCTAGCATGCCCTAGCCCCTAGCATCCCCTAACCCCTAGCATGAGACAGAGAGAGACAGAGAGAGAGAGAGAGAGAGACAGAGAGAGAGAGAGAGAGAGAGAGAGAGAGAGAGAGAGAGAGAGAGAGACAGAGAAAGCGAGACAGAGCGAGACAGACAGAGCATCCAAAGAGAAACTGGATTGTTAACTGAAGGCGACAAAGCGAGGACCGGAATGTGTCCCCAGATGCACTGACGCGTCAACGGAACAGATGGACAGCGGGGACAGACACACACACACACACACACACACACACACACACACACACACACACACGCACGCACACACGCTAGTTTTAATTGCAACAAGCAAATGTAAACATCACATATTTCAATGGCATTTTAACAGCAGTCAGAATGACATTGCCCAATAAGAGGTGTTTATGCAATCAAAAAGCAAGGTGTATGTTGTAAATGCAATACCTATCCAAACACACAGATGCTAAACTGGGTTCCAGACAAACTGCCGTCACAAGCCGCCCAATGACGAAGTACTTGTGTCCCCGATTTAAAAGTATGGTGTGAAAGAGCCTTGGTTCCGGTCAGTGGGAGGGTTGTCCACACGCTATTGGTCGGTCCCTGTACCACGTGACCTACCCCTATAGGGCATTCTATTGGCAGACACTAGAGGGACAGAGGGACACCAGCTGGGACCAGATGGAGGTGTGAGGTGGGGGTCGGCCCGCTCAAGGTGCTGACGCGTTCACCGCATCAGACGGTACAGCGGCCCGCAGCCATGACAACCGGCTCAGGGGGCGGAGCCGTGGCACCACACTGTGTTAGAGGTCTGCTCTGTGTGTTCTTAAGCCTTCTCTACCACAGCATGAGGACATTTTCATGTGGCCATCATTCAGGACTCTGGGCGTGTTGTTTAGACTGCATGAAACAACTGACTGCTTCCATATCTACACTCTGTATATTCATCCGTCATTCGTCAACCTCTCACCTCTTCTACCCCTCGCTCCTTTTGTTTTCTCCATCGTTTCACCTCTTCCTCGCCATCTCTTCAGTAATGCTGTACCTTGATTGGCAGATGGTTAAGTGAGCAGGAAGTAATGGAGAGGTAACAGGAAATAGGCCTCCTGGCCATTTGACTTAGTTTGTTTATTCATAAATGTTTAATGCTTTATGTTCTGGCTCAGTTAGGAACAGAGCAACACTAACACCGTAGGCTGTTTTGTGTCCTATGTCCTGATTGGCTAAGAATGGTGGTCATGATCATGTGACTCGCATCTTGATGCTGATGAAAGCATGGTCGACTGAACTGGAGAACTAACAGGAGAGTTGCACATATGCGCATGTGCATACATAAACACACTCACCTGCATTGAAACTGGAAAAGCTCGCACACGCACACACACACACACACACACACACACACCATCTCGATCGATAATGCTATTTCACACCTATCTAAATGTCATATCTATCCAATTCCTCCACGGATGCTGACCCAAAGAAAGCAATCTGACAGAACACATAGAGCCCAGCCTAGCATTAAACCCAAACACAGGCAAATATACACACACTAACACAAACACACACAGACTGACAGACAAACAGACACACAAGCAGAGAGCAAAGTAAAATCAACTTTGAGAATGGAATACATTGTGTGGGTCTTGGAGAGGAATCAAAGCTGAGCAAACAGAAAGCAAGGTTTACTGAGAAACAGAGCGATACACAGCAGGAGAGCTACAGAGACACTGGCAGACCAAGAGGACTTACATTTTGAAATAAAGGTAAAGAAACCAAACCCTGTAAATACTCTGAGTATATATATATATATATATATATATATATATATATATATATATTAAAGTTTACAAAACTGTCTATCACCATTTAAATTGAAAAGATCTCTTTACAATGTCATGTTTACAACACAGAGACATAAGTCTCACAAAAGCCTTTACATTAAAGGTAATTTTATGTTGTAATGTTTACACCACACAGACGATGGCTTACTCCCTCTTCAGCCTTTACGCTGTAATGTAACTACATTGTAAAGGTAACTTTACGCTGTAATGTAACTACATTGTAAAGGTAACTTTACATTAAAGGTAACTTTACACTGTAATGTAACTACATTGTAAAGGTAACTTTACATTAAAGGTAACTTTACACTGTAATGTAACTACATTGTAAAGGTAACTTTACATTAAAGGTAACTTTACACTGTAATGTAACTACATTGTAAAGGTAACTTTACATTAAAGGTAACTTTACACTGTAATGTAACTACATTGTAAAGGTAACTTTACATTAAAGGTAACTTTACACTGTAATGTAACTACATTGTAAAGGTAACTTTACGCTGTAATGTAACTACATTGTAAAGGTAACTTTACACTGTAATGTAACTACATTGTAAAGGTAACTTTACGCTGTAATGTAACTACATTGTAAAGGTACATTTACATTAAAGGTAACTTTACACTGTAATGTAACTACATTGTAAAGGTACATTTACATTGTCAAGAGTTCAACAGACACCTGGATTACTGTAAATGGAAACGCACAGACGCATACATAAACAGTCTTAGTCTCTTACTTCCTGTGAGCTGTAGACCAGTTAACAGTCCCTGGTCTCTTACTTCCTGTGAGCTGTAGACCAGTTAACAGTCCCTGGTCTCTTACTTCCTGTGAGCTGTAGACCAGTTAACAGTCCCTGGTCTCTTACTTCCTGTGAGCTGTAGACCAGTTAACAGTCCCTGGTCTCTTACTTCCTGTGAGCTGTAGACCAGTTAACAGTCCCTGGTCTCTTACTTCCTGTGAGCTGTAGACCAGTTAACAGTCCCTGGTCTCTTACTTCCTGTGAGCTGTAGACCAGTTAACAGTCCCTGGTCTCTTACTTCCTATGAGCTGTAGACCAGTTAACAGTCCCAGTCTCTTACTTCCTGTGAGCTGTAGACCAGTTAACAGTCCCAGAGTGAGCAGAATAAGAACATGACAAAAAGAACAAAGACAAGGCATAAATATGGAGGTTTTTCTATGAAGACTTTGACAACACAATATCCTGACCATGTGATGGAGACTTTCCCTCATCACGACAGAAGGCCTGGAACAAGGGGCTCCGAATCCAGAACAAATGCTTTCACAATTTCACATAACACCTCAACCTGCTGCAGCTAATGCTCTGGCTCAAGAGCCCTTGGGCAGAGTAAGAACTCACTCTGCTGCTACCAAACCACTGGGCTTTAAACCTCTGACTCTCCATAAGCCCTTTGAGTCCCGCATGCAGACGATTTAAAATGGAGACTTTCACCTTCATCCTCTTCTCCTGAATCTGCCCATCAAATTGCACAGCGAGAATGTGTGATGACAGGTAAATGTAATTACAAAACTCTCTCTTCCTCTTTCTACTACTGTCTCTCATGGTGTCTCTCTCAATTTTCAACTCCACACAATTCAATTCATGGGGCTTTATTTGCATGGGAAATGTACGTTTCCACTGCCAGAGTATGCACGACGTAATCTCTCTAATCCTGATTGACTGGTGGACAGAAGAGGACAGGATCCTCCATCGAGCAGACGTCACAACGGACCAATCGGATTCCACCGCATCCTGGCTGTCGACCGCCACGCACACACGCGCACACGCACGCGCACACACAAGGCTAAAGGCTAATGGACAAGCCATCACTCTGGGCTTCTGTCTGCTGACGGGTGCTCCCCCCCCAGCTCACGCACAGAGCCCCAGGAGGCCAGACGAGAGCGAGGCCGCCGTGAAGGAGACCGAGAGCTCAACGCTAGGAGTATGAAACAAGGTGTTGCATTCAGCAGCATATCTGGGCTTTCCTACATCCCACCCCATTGGCTCAGTGAGTGAGGGGGAGAGGGACAGAGAAAGGGGGGGAAAGGAGAGGTATATAGAGGTAGTGGGAGAGAGCGAGAGAAAGCGAGAGAGGAGGAGAGGACAACGGCGTGGCTCTGGCTTTGGGCCCAGTAGGTGAATCCATCTCTCTGTTAGGACCAATAATTGGTTTTCCAGCCTCTACCTCCACCAGCACCCGCCCCTCTCTCTATTATGTGTTACCTGCTGCTTCTAGCACTCCTCTTATCTCTCTCTCTCATACACCACAGCATCATAGCAGAGAGAGTGAGCAAGACAAAGGGGTGTGGCTACAGACAGACACGGTGATTGGCCGGCTGTGCATGAGAGAGTGCAAAGAGACAAAGAAGAGGAGATTTTGTTAGAGGGCGTTTACGTTCTGCGCACACACACACACACACACACACACACACACACACACACACCACACACACCACACACACACACACACACACACACACACACACACACCACACACACACACACACCACACACACACCACACACCACACACCACACACCACACACACACACACACACACACACACACACACACACACACACACACACACACACACACACACACACACACACACACACACACACGATGTGCTGACTCAGCTTATTCTTGGTGAGAGAGCGAGGTAGAGAATGAGATATGAAGAGAGAGAGAGACAGACGGACAGAGATAGAGACAGGGAAACAGAACAGTCGGGAATGGGTTTTAAAAAGAATAAGAGTAAAAGAAAGTAATAGTAAATAAGAGAGTTTGAGGGAGAGCCAGGGGAACGAGAGCAACAAAGAGAAGCCATTGAAGAGAAAGAGGGAAAATCAAAGGTCACACTGAGGTCACAGTTTCCCGCTTCTAAACTGCGTGTGTGTGTGTGTGTGTGTGTTTTCATTTAACTGAATTACACATTGACTTCACAAAATTAACTATTTTTTGATCCATTGGTTCAGCTTTTGTTTTGCTTCAATAACCATTGTCCTACTCTTTTCTTCTGCTATGGTGCTCTCTCCATTAGGACATCAATTATCAGGCCAACGGACTCAGCGCTCAGAGAGAGTTGTCTTCTGAATCAAGTCTCAGGTAAACTCTTGAAGCCACGTGGTCACCATGGATTCTGGATTTACTCCTCCACGCAAATAAGAATACAAGTTTTTCACGGCTCACTCATGAAGCGTTTATGAGCTCTAGTGTGATCTCTGGGATCTCTGGTGGGTAAACATACTGGGTTTGCTCGATGGCCTAACCCGTAGGGATCATGGACCAAGATGCCCTAACCTCAGCTTCTACTAATGACCTGCATTTAAAATGCACTGCGAGTTGAATAGAAGCCATTTACACTCTGATGCAGATGGAGTTCGGGAGTAAGGACACCACCTCACTTAGCACAGGGACACTAGAGTAAAGTTTCAGGGCACCTGAAGCCAAATCAAGTCTTCACACATCAACTCCAACCTCAAGCACTAACAAGTCAAACTTGAGTCCAAGTCATGTGACACACATTTCCCGCTCCGGAATTTGGTCTGAAGTGTATTTGTACCTGAACAGGTGTGAGCTGTGAAAAGATACAAGATGTCGAAACTAATTTTGTTGGATAACCTTGTTAAAGGCAAGACTTATCCGGAAGGATCAACCGGAAAGCCAATCCCTCTTGATGCAAGTAAAAGCTTCCAGGAGAAGTGACTCAGAGCTTCAGATCTTTTACTTCCTGGTTCCACCGCACACGCTCAGTTACATGCTTTGGATCAAGGGTCAGCCTGAAGATGAATCAGGTGAATTGGATGTCTCTACCCTTCAGTTTATTGACTAGGATGTGAAACATGACATCTCAAGGTTTCTGTTTCAGGGGAACCAAACCCCAGACAGACAAGCCTGTGCAGGTTCATATTGTGTTTCTGATCCGGAAAAATACATCCATGTCACCGTCAGAATGCTTTTTAAATACCGCAAACTGTGGCTGGGTTCCCTAGCAGACAGGGTACTGCTGCACCCTGCACCCTGTGGGTGCAGGTTGCACAGTGTACAGGGTGCAGGGTGCACCCTGTACACTGTGTGTGTGCGTGCACTACTACTACATACAAGTTATTCCATTTGTCTTCTAAATCTTCTAGAATTCATGCCATGTATAATCTTTGTATTTATTGTACTGTACTGGCCTGTATTGTGTAAGGTGTCCTGTACTGGCCTGTATTGTGTAAGGTGTCCTGTATTGTGAAAGGTGTCCTGTATTGTGTAAGGTGTCCTGTATTGTGTAAGGTGTCCTGTATTGTGTAAGGTGTCCTGTATTGTGAAAGGTGTCCTGTATTGTGAAAGGTGTCCTGTATTGTGTAAGGTGTCCTGTACTGGCCTGTATTGTGTAAGGTGTCCTGTACTGGCCTGTATTGTGTAAGGTGTCCTGTACTGGCTTGTGTTGTGTAAGGTGTCCTGTACTGGCTTGTGTTGTGTAAGGTGTCCTGTACTGGCCTGTGCTGGCCTGTATTGTGTGAGGTGTCCTGTAGTGGCCTGTATTGTGTAAGGTGTCCTGTACTGGCTTGTGTTGTGTAAGGTGTCCTGTACTGGCCTGTGCTGGCCTGTATTGTGTGAGGTGTCCTGTAGTGGCCTGTATTGTGTAAGGTGTCCTGTACTGGCTTGTATTGTGTAAGGTGTCCTGTACTGGCCTGTATTGTGTAAGGTGTCCTGTACTGGCTTGTATTGTGTAAGGTGTCCTGTACTGGCCTGTACTGTGTAAGGTGCCTGTAGGTATTCCAAAATGATGTCATCATCTACGACAGCATCGAGTAGCCAAGTATCAAGTGATGAGGTTCTTTGATAGATTTTTGAATTCTATCTAGTTAGTTAGTCTGTAAATGTAAAACTATAGGTCATACCTTACAAGTAAAGGTCCTTACTTGTGCGACGCGATTGTTTTTTTGTAGTTTTTTCCCACGTCAATAATTATACATTCCTACATATACACATTATATGTGGAAATGTCCTGCTAACTTCTGTTAACCAAAAGCATTGTTCTATTGGTTTACATCCACATTTCTGTTATTTCACTTCCAAATGGAATGGCCTTCATACATCACTCATATGAAGGCCTGCAGAATGCTAACATGCTAACCTGCTAGCATGCTAGCATGCTAGCATGTTATCTCAAGTCGTACGTTCACGTTATCTCAAGTCGTACGTTCACCAACATTCTCTTTTACTTGAAAACACGTCACATGAGCTTTAGTACGACACTCAGGACAGCACATTCTGTTCAAGTACAAAACATGGCTGACCACGGTCTTATTCAGGAAGACAATCTGCCCCTCCCTACAGCGAGGAATCTCAGGCTCTGGGATCGGGAACGCCGGATTCAAATAATTCCCAAAACGACCCCCCCCCCCCCCCCCCCCCCCCACACACACTGCTGCCTCTATCAGAACCACAGAGAGGCATTGTGGGTAACGAGGAGACATGCAGTCACATGTCGATAACAGATTTACTGTAGATGAGGCGTGTGCGTGCGTGCGTGCATGCGTGCGGGAAAAGATGGGTCCCCTATCTCTCAAGAGAGTGGGCGATAGAGGGGGGCGAGAGACAGCGAGAGAGAGAGTGAGGGGAGGGGGGGGCGAGAGAGAGATATTGTGGAGTTAAGTGAATGATGGAGAGAAACAGAGAGCGAGACTGAGAGACACGGCGAAGCCAGGGGACGAGATGGAGGGAGAAAAAGAGATTTGAAGATTTAGCTTGAGATGCATAAAAGGACAAAAGCATAGAATGTCTAAGAGATGTGTGTGTGTGTGTGTGTGTGTGTGTGTGTGTGTGTGTGTGTGTGTGTGTGTGTGTGTGTGTGTGTGTGTGTGTGTGTGTGTGTGTGTGTGTGTGTAACTCGGAGCTTGCTACATCTCCATTAGGACCTGAGCCAAGCACTGCTACTGCCAAGAACCCCCCCCCCCCCCCCCCCCCCCCCCTCGAGGAGGGCCCGGCTCCAGACAGGCCATGTGACTCGTCCACATATAAAATCAGCCGAGTGTCTCTGGATATCACCTGAACCCCAGGTATGAGTGTGTCTGGTAAACAAGTTGCATTATGTTTCAGATATCCAGCAGACAACACAAGTGTGTTGTGGTATTTGTTTACCAGGCATGCAGCGACAACCAGCAATTACCTCTCAGCGTCATCACACTATCACACGGCTGAGCCAACATGCGCCCGTCCTGCCAAGCTCTAAATTTAACCGAGCACACGGGACAAACCTGCAAGCTCCCAGCACAATCCTGCCAATAACGAGCTGATGGTGGTGATACGCCAAGGATAGTTTTGGTGGTTAGGCTTTCGGTTTAGCTGAGGCTACCAGCCAAAAGCTTCCGGGTTTGAACCCTGCAGTCCAGTCTACCTGCAGGCCTCTTAGAGCAAGATGTCCTGGACCTCAACTCATTGTTGGCGCATTGGGTGACAAGACTGCTTGATTACTAAAGGCTCCAGTAAGGATAAACTAAGGAGAATCCTGTTAGCCCCTCAATAACACAACCACAAGCCTTTTCCATCCCTCTATAGTTAATGCAAGCTATCAGTGACCTTAAATTAGTATTTAAAGTATACAGTATTTAGTTACACATTAGCTATCGTTTGTAGTTTTCATCAAGGTAACGGTGGGTTACGCTTGGTGAGGTTCACTGGCATCATATCCCCTTTACCCCCTAACTTCCAGGGAAACACAAACAGTAATCCTGTAGAGACCTCATTATTGATATGACATTTCAATATCGATCTAGCCTAGTACGATGTGCTACTCTGACAAGCGGCTCATGCTAGCCACCAAGCTAATGCAGTGTTCCCCACACAGACTTTACCTGGGGGGTCATTTTTATAAAACAAATGCATCCGTCCGAGATAACTTTGTCTTGATACGGAGGAATATAAGTTAATTTATTGTTATGCTGCCCCCAGTAGCAGTGGCCCCGCCCCCAGTGGCAGTGGCCCCGCCCCCAGTGGCAGTGGCCCCGCCCGCAGTGGCAGTGGCCCCGCCCCCAGTGGCAGTGGCCCCGCCCCCAGTGGCAGTGGCCCCGCCCGCAGTGGCAGTCCATTAGAAATGAATGAGAGCTTGTGGCTTAGCAGCTGAGTGTGGTTCTGAAGGGAAACACTGAAGAGAGCAGAGAGTCAGCAGCGTTCTGTCTCCCTCTCTCTGTCTCCCGCTCTCCCCCCTTCTCTTTTCCTCACTCCCCCTTTTGTGTGAAATTACAGTACAGATGTGCTCTTTTTGTCCCTATGTCTCTCACACACACACACACACACACACACACACACACACACACACACACACACACACACACACACACACACACACACACACACACACTTGCAGAAGTACGTACACACACACACACACACTTGCAGAAGTACGTACACACACACACACACACACACACACAGGCCAGTCCAACACAAGCAGTATCTAAGCTCTTAGAAAAATAGACCGTGGAGAAACTGGATCTGTTTCTCTGCCAACCCCACCAGGGAGAGCCTGCAGGGGGCCGCATGAGATAGGAAGTACACACACACACACCCACACACACGCGCACGCACACACACCCACACCCACACACACGGCGTAAACATAAGCGGTCCTGTCATGAACACTCACCATATGGTGGCTATGTTGGTGCTATATGGTGGCTATGTTGGTGCTATATGGTGGCTATGTTGGTGCTATATGGTAGCTATGTTGGTGCTATATGGTGGCTATGTTGGTGCTATATGGTGGCTATGTTGGTGCTATATGGTGGCTATGTTGGTGCTATATGGTAGCTATGTTGGTGCTATATGGTGGCTATGTTGGTGCTATATGGTGGCTATGTTGGTGCTATATGGTGGCTATGTTGGTGCTATATGGTAGCTATGTTGGTGCTATATGGTGGCTATGTTGGTGCTATATGGTGGCTATGAGGTCACTCACAAGACAGGTTGTTGGTAAACAACCAGAGTACAAAAAGAGGGAGAGAAATACAGGGGGAGTGTGCACAGGCACGCACACACACACACACACACACACACACACACACACACACACACACACACACACACACACACACACACACACACACACACACACACACACACACACACACACACACACACACACACACACACACACACAGTGGTCATCTAAGTGGGAATATGACTCATTAAACAGACATCATCTGCTATCAATTTCCCTATTGGCGTGTGTGTGCGCGCGTGTGTGTTCTTGTCCTCTCTCTTCTCATTAGTAGCAGGTATCACATCAACATGTTTGGGATGCTCTATTTGTGGGAAGCTGAGTAGGGAGGAGACAACCAGTTCTTATGCACTTACTTGTGTTGGACAAACACTCCTAAACACTCATTTGGAATCGAATGGATGTCAATGGCTCGCCAACTGCGGCCAAGAGAGAGCTACGGGCCAAGTCCTTTAACCAGTTCTCCGATGTCCGAGTGTTACGGTCGGCCTAGGGGAACCAGCCAGTCACATGGACGTTGACCCCTCCCTACTCAGCTCAAATATAGCCATCTAAACAGGTTTGAACGCAGAAGACACGTGATTTATTGTCCATTTAACTGAGTAAAACTTGGGAGGACAAAAGCTCCCATGAACACACAACACTTGGGCTGAGCAGGAACAGGTCCACTAACATTTAAACCAGGCTGCCCATTAGTAGGAATCACACCCACACCAATTAACTAATCATCCAATCAACTCAAACACATCAACAGGCTAGCATGCAAGGAGACATGAACACAACGAGGGACATTAACACAAACACATAACTTTCAACTATGAGCACGGGTCATAACAGTCATTCTCAAAGCTAAATCAACGTAGCTTTGACAATGACAATATGCCCCCCTAGTTCTGGCGCTGGCTGTAGTCCCCACAAGGTTAGTGAACGCTACATAGAGGCCAGGGCCGCTAGGATGGGAAGCTATGCGTCCAGGACATCGTTAGGCTGAGCACTGGCCCCGCTTATCATCGGGAAACCCCACCAATGGTAACTAGACCAACCATGTTGAACCCCCAACTAAATGCACACACAGACACTACTATTAAAAACACCAATACAAAATCGGATTAAATACACCCTATTATGAACACACACAATCAAGTTTCTACACACACACATTTTTAACAATCTGATCATAAGCCAATTAGACGAGCTCTATTAAACAGGAGGCGTGTCTTAACACCTCACTGACCTAGACAAAACCAGCAGCTCACTCAAAGCAAAACCAGCAGCTCACTCAGAACAAAACCAGCAGCTCACTCAGAACAAAACCAGCAGCTCACTCAAAACAAAACCAGCAGCTCACTCAAAACAAAACCAGTAGCTCACTCAAAACAAAACCAGTAGCTCACTCAGAACAAAACCAGTAGCTCACTCAAAACAAAACCAGTAGCTCACTCAAAACAAAACCAGCAGCTCACTCAAAACAAAACCAGCAGCTCACTCAAAACAAAACCAGCAGCTCACTCAAAACAAAACCAGTAGCTCACTCAAAACAAAACCAGCACCTCACTCAGAACAAAACCAGCAGCTCACTCAAAACAAAACCAGCAGCTCACTCAAAACAAAACCAGTAGCTCACTCAAAACAAAACCAGCACCTCACTCAGAACAAAACCAGCAGCTCACTCAGAACAAAACCAAATCCACTGTGTCTAGAAACTTCCTCAGCTGGTTCCACCAGGTACATTCTTTTTTCACGGACAAATGAAAAGATCTCATGGCCATCGATACACTCCAGGTGTGTGCTACACTCCAGGTGTGTGCTACACTCCAGGTGTGTGCTACACTCCAGGTGTGTGCTACACTCCAGGTGTGTGCTACACTCCAGGTGTGTGCTACACTCCAGGTGTGTGCTACACTCCAGGTGTGTGCTACACTCCAGGTGTGTGCTACACTCCAGGTGTGTGCTACACTCCAGGTGTGTGCTACACTCCAGGTGTGTGCTACACTCCAGGTGTGTGCTACACTCCAGGTGTGTGCTACACTCCAGGTGTGTGCTACACTACATGTGTGAGGGCAACAACAGGCCCCGCCCTCTCTGGCATAGGTGTGGCCTTTTGAACTCCCTCACTGATGATCTAGGTCACCAAGAGATCGGCTCTGCTCCTCCAACGGCCCGAGGCAGTACTCCTCCCAAACCACCCCCCCCCCCCCCCCCCCCTCAGCCGTTCATCTCCTGATCACCGTGTTGCTCATCCTATCTACTCCCAAGACCAGAATGTGTGTGTGTGTGTGTGTGTGTGTGTGTGTGTGTGTGTGTGTGTGTGTGTGTGTGTGTGTGTGTGTGTGTGTGTGTGTGTGTGTGTGTTGCTTAACTAGTGGAGACCTTTTAGACTAGGGTCCCACTTCAAGGCTAAAGGCCACTCCTGGGGCCGTAAATCAGAGCAGCGATAAAGGGGGGGGGGGGGCATTGATTCTGGGCTGGGGGGCAGATACTGATTACTTTCAGGGACCTTTACCACTCTGTTGGCTATGCCCCTGCCACTCTCCCACACATTGGTTTCAGGAAGAGGCGTTTCTCTTGGGGGGATGCTCACACACTGGCGCTGGAGAAACCAAAGCCAGTGAAGCGCGGTTGATGGAGGCTACATCAGCGGCCGTGTTATAATGAACCCCAGCAGGCTATTTGACAGTTGTTGTTGGCATGATGAGCAGAGGTGTATCGCTGTTCACTCGTTTTTACGACAGCTCCTAACCTCCTCGGGCACGGATAACCTCGTCTAGGCTGCGGCTTAGTGCCCGACTCGCCTGAAGGCATCGGGTACCGTAGTAGTTAGGAAGTGCAGCAAGCCTAACACTGCTTGACGTAAAGGCACTTTGCCTAACAGTCTTCGCTTTTGGTGCAACGCTGGAGGTGGACGTCGCAATCAAGCGAATTCGTTAACATGCAAGGAGAAAAGGCTTACCTCAGTAGGTTCGGTAAAGGTATGGACCCGGTGGCAGATCCCAATATTCCCTTTCTCCCCGTCAACAATTTCTCCACCAGCACGACATTGCCGGTCCGGGCGGCTTCGAGCAGCTCCTGTTCCTTCCCCATCGCGACACTTAAAAGTTTCCAACAACCGAGTACAAATCCAGACGTCCACTAAGGCGGCGAGCTGAATACGGCTTCGGGGATCCCCTCCACCCCGACCCCCTCCCGGTCACGGTGTGTAGCGGGGAGCCATCGGAAGGTGTTTCTCTCGCGCAGGAGCCCGTGGCGGTGTTCAGGGACGAGGAGCCCCCGTCGGGGACATGCTGCAAAGCCGACCACGACCACTACTCCTTCATTGAAGCTCAGTCTATTGTCTAAATGAGCGAAATGGAGGAACCGTGGTGCGATGAAACGCGGTTCCCCAACGTTAAGTTCGGACTGCGAGCGATTAGAGCCCCGTTAGTGGGCTACTAAACGTGTCAAAAGCCCCTAGTCCGTCCGAGCCGAAAGGAGCACTGAGCGGGTAACCCGCCGGTCATTCTTGGGTATCCACTGTTGGGTCGGATCCGCTTGGTGGCGATATGTGATCCGGGCTGAAGGCGTTTTTACCGAACCGCAGTCACCGGTGTGCATGCATGTGTGAGCGTGTGTGTGAGCGTGTGTGTGTGTGAGCGTGTGTGTGTGTGGCCACAGAGCTGGCTGTACTGTAATGGGCGTGGATGACGATGCTACGGCACTACAAGGAGATGGTGATGCCTCTCCGGCTGTTAAAGAAGGTAAATGGCTGTTCAGTAGCTTATTTTAGGGGATGCATGTTTGTTCGAGCTGTACAAATAACACCCCGCCCCAATTAGTTATTAAACTACGGTAGTGATAAAAGACACACAAATACAACTTAAACAATATTAACACTTGGGAGAATACTGGAAATCACTGATTTCTGTAACTGTGTATACGTTAGTGTGGGTGAGAGAGAGAGAGAGAGAGAGAGAGAGAGAGAGAGAGAGAGAGAGAGACAGAGACAGAGACAGAGAGAGAGAGAGAGACAGAGACAGAGACAGAGACAGAGACAGAGACAGACAGAGAGAGAGAGAGACACAGACAGAGACAGAGAGACAGACAGAGACAGAGAGACAGACAGACAGACAGAGAAATAACTAAGTGGCGGTGGGTTCAATGTTTACTTTACCCATTGACAGCCTGGGAACGAGACACGCCCCTCGCCTACCGCACCCACGGGCGCCCCCAGCCGGCAAGTATCAGTGTATTATTATTGAGTTAAATCAAGAAATTCGGTTCGAGTCGCATCTGTAGAATCCAGGCACGCAAATAAATGGTTCGTTTTTTGAGTTTGGTCGGGGTGCGCTGATCACTGGGTGACCTGTGGATAAGTATTATCCGAGCGAATAGCCGATGGGAAGGGAAGGGTGTCTCTCTCTCTCGAAGATGTAATTAAACGTTCAAGGGAGAGAGAGAGAGAGAAATAAAGAAAGGTGTTCAAAATATAGAGATAGACAGACAAATAAATAAAAAAGATGTTGAGATGAAAGGAAGAAAGAGCAATTTGGTAGCCTGTGTGAGCGCACATTATTTCACTCTCTCCGTTCTCACACATACCTTTAATCAGAATGGGACGGGGTCATATAGGTCCTAGTGTCCCATGGAGCCACGGTCTGCTTGGTGCTGTGCGTGGCGGCCTTCCCTTTTAGATCCTCCTGCAGGGGCCGCATGAGACTGGTGGGGGACAAACGGGGGGAAAGGTTACCAACCCCCACATCTCCTGGAGTGCCTTGCCCATCTCCGGCCTGGAAAGATAGGCTACAGCAGCCGCCTATGAAGGCGAAGGCCCCGAGGAAATCAATGGATGGCTGAATCAACACTCGAGCTCATGGTTATACCATGCCGGTCCAGGCGAGCAACGAGGGGCCCAGGAGGGCCAGGTGCTCCGTCCTGGAGGCGCTGGCGATGAGGTCTTCATCCAAGCAGTGGAACAGGAACAGGAGGTCCATCGGGAGCTGGAAAGCTTGGGTAGAGTTTGTCCATTAATGGGCCCCTATTCTACCACCAGGAGGGAGGGTGCTCAGCCATTACAAGCTGTTTCATCATCTGCCGGCAGGTCACGTTTTGAAACAGCTTGTAATGGCTGAGCACTCCTGGTGGTAGAATAGGGGCCCATTAAAGAGAATGGGTTTGAGTTGATCAGCACGTCTAGTTTGAGACATACGTCATAATGTAAAACTTACCAAAGTTTGTGTTTCTAAAACACTTAATGAGCATATCCTTCCAACAGACCCCTTACTCTCTGGCCTCGCCCGACATGGAGATCTCTCCACATTCAGCTCATCCCAAACCTCAGGAAGCCAGGCGGCTACTTCTTCACATCCAAGTCAATCGGAATGTTTGTAGATACTTACGCTTCCTAAAAGTAAGTGTGTAAACCCGTTCAATGGTTACACCTTTACAACAAGTCATATACAAGCATTGGAATAAGCACACTAGAGCTTCAACAAAACATTTATTTCAATGTTTAATATTCATACAAATATTATTAATAATAATAATGCATTCACAAGGGGGGGGCCTCGTCTAGGGGGGCAGGCGGAGCGAGTAGAGGACCACCGTCCTCCGTCGCAAACAGTTACCAATAAATAGATCAATAAATAAACGGCTTATTAATATGTTGACATTGGGGTAACGTTCCCATTTGAACTGGAACCCAACGGTAAATGTTTTCGGTAACAAATATGTTATTTCAGTTGTAAAAAGTCAAAACGTCTGAGTTTTATCATTGTTATTTATTTAGAACATTTTACACAGCACACAAAATGAAACCCCTCCCTGCAGCCCCGCCCGTCACCGTCGGTGAGAACGCCGTGTTAGATCTGGTAGCAGCGAGGGACTCCTCGGCCCTGGGACGGGGGTAGCAGCGAGGGACTCTTCGGCCCTGGGACGGGGGTAGCAGCGAGGGACTCCTCGGCCCTGGGACGGGGGTAGCAGCGAGGGACTCTTCGGCCCTGGGACGGGGGTAGCAGCGAGGGACTCTTCGGCCCTGGGACGGGGGTAGCAGCGAGGGACTCTTCGGCCCTGGGACGGGGGTAGCAGCGAGGGACTCTTCGGCCCTGGGACGGTCACAGGAGGCCGGACAGTGGAATGGAAGCCCGTCAATGAAAGCTAGAGTGTAAACAACACAACAATAAATATAGTAGCATGCAACAGAATCGGGGTCCTACAAGGTATATATACTTCTGATCATGTCCCCATGCTCTACCACCTTCAGCTCCTCCTTTAGCCATCTTAGACAGCCGAGCCTACGTCGTTTTGTTTTGGTCTTATTGCTATGACTTTTTTCACCATATTCACCTGTGCCAAGTTTCCATCTTTTACCACGCCGGGCACCCAATCAGTGTGTGTGTGTGGGCGGTTGGTCGAGTTGTGGTCATTAGATCTAAATGGTCTGACCACATGGGTTGATGCATGAACAGATGTGCATCATGACGAATGGTGCATGTATACAACGTTTCATGCATACTGCACTTTCCTACTAGAAATGGCAGGCTGATTATAGCGCCGCCTATGGCCAATCATTTGCATCCCTTATTACTTATTATTACTTAATCGTTTTACAAGTTCTACAAGCCTGCCAATTTAAACAACCATGTCGTTTTTGAGATATGGCCAAATTAATCAGGAACAATATAATACCAACGAATATATGTCTGTAATTAAAAAAAAGATTACGCCTAGCAAAGTGAAACCTTATGCTACTTGAATTGAAGTCGCTGGCCCATACTTTAATATTTCCCCGTAAATAGAATGCAAGGTTTCCAAAATGTAAAGAAAACGCTACGCTAATGTGAACCAAGACAGAGAAAAATGGCCAGCTGTCTCCGACAACACTTCCCTGTAGCTCATCATTACCTGAAGACGTCCTCCGGTCCGCCTTCACGGAGGAGTGCTGTCCTCCGGTCCCGTGCTATCCTCCGGTCCTCCAGTCCACCTTCACGGAGGCGTGCTGTCCTCCGGTCCTCCAGTCCACCTTCACGGAGGCGTGCTGTTCTCCGGTCCCGTGCTGTCCTCCGGTCCACCTTCACGGAGGCGTGCTGTCCTCCGGTCCCATGCTGTCCTCCGGTCCGCCTTCACGGAGGCGTGCTGTCCTCCGGTCCTCCAGTCCACCTTCACGGAGGCGTGCTGTCCTCCGGTCCTCCAGTCCACCTTCACGGAGGCGTGCTGTCCTCCGGTCCTCCAGTCCACCTTCACGGAGGCGTGCTGTTCTCCAGTCCCGTGCTGTCCTCCAGTCCCGTGCTGTCCTCCAGCCCCGTGCTGTCCTCCGGTCCACCTTCACGGAGGGTTCTCCGGTGCTGCAGGCGTGCTAACGGCAGCGGCGGGGCTTTCCGAAATGGTCCATAACACGGCTTTTAGATACATGTCGTGTTGGCCAGGTGTTTTACTCGGGTTAGACGTGGTTTCCTGGTCAGCTTTGCGCATTATAACTATTTCAGCGAGTGTTGTCCGCGTGGATGCGTCCAGTTCTGAAATGTGTTAACAATTACTTGATCCCGCTTTCGGCTCTCCATTGGACTGACTGCGTTAGAACGTAACTTACACTTGTTCGGCTCTCCATTGGACTGACTGCGTTAGAACGTAACTTACACTTGTTCGGCTCTCCATTGGACTGACTGCGTTAGAACGTAACTTACACTTGTTCGGCTCTCCATTGGACTGACTGCGTTAGAACGTAACTTACACTTGTTCGGCTCTCCATTGGACTGACTGCGTTAGAACGTAACTTACACTTGTTCGGCTCTCCATTGGACTGACTGCGTTAGAACGTAACTTACACTTGTTCGGCTCTCCATTGGACTGACGGTAACGGTAAGGTTTAGGGGTAGGGGTTATGGTTATGGTTAGGGGGATGGTTAGGTTGGTTAAATCAGGTTTCCGGTGCCGATTTGGTACCGCTTGATATAACTTGAATAGGTACTCTGTAGTACCCACAGAATTCGGTCGGTACCAATAGAGTTCGGTACCTAACCCAACCCTGGTTGACTGAATGGAAGAAGTTAAGATAAACTTGTACGGGTTAGTGCTGCGGGACTAGGCTGTTTTTCTACGCTTTTTTCTTTTCTCTATTCTCTACAAGCAGTAATTCAATTTAAAAATAGACTTAGTGTTGAATATCCATTTACGGAGGGAATATTAGTATTTATTATAACGGTAAGTCATAGATCAACATGGCATGACCTGCGCAGTAGCAAGTACGGTGGCTGATACGGGAGTGTATCCAAATAGCATATTGTAAATGCTCTCTAAGGTAACAATATTCTTAATTTCATGGGATTATTCACTAAATAAAAAACTTATGAATATTATATTCCATTTCTGCCAAGTCAATCCAGGTAGATGCCACCAAATGCTACACACTGGACCTTTAAAGGAAAAAATAAATGTTTATGTTGACAATGGATGTTTATTTATATTAAATATGATACATACGTTATTAGTTTCGGTTTATACGATTCGGAACATGACGACAAACTTCTAAGTAGCAAGTAATAACTAAGCAGGAATTCAAGGGGATCATTTTGTAGACGTTTCTAAACCAGAACACCAGTCTTATTTAAGTCTTATGGATTTCCTAACCAACCGATGAATTCACAAGTGTATAAATAGGAAACCCTGTCAAATCGTATACCTTTTTATTTTCACCAATATTTCAGCAGCTTTGACAGAAATAACAATTTGTATTTAATTCAAGTTTTTCTTACTCCGGTTTGTCTCATCAGAGGGGGCGGGATTTTTAATGAGAGGCAGAGCTTGAGGAGGGAAAGCTTCTGTAAGACTAGAGACCTCCCTCTTCCCCCCCCCCCCCCCCCAACACCCTCAAACAACACCACCCTCAACACGCTGAAGAAGAAAACAAAAACCTAAAGAGACTTCCTACAATCAGGTGTAATGAATCTATTGGAACCGCCCCTTTTCGTCTCAATGTCTTATTGCCGCCGCGGTGATGGGGGGGGGGGGGGGGGGGGGGTTGCTAACGCAGAGTGGAGGCCGGAGCGTTCAAGATAGACGCTCAATGGGTGTCCTGGAACGGACTGGACTCAAGACCCAAGTAGGAGTTAGGACATGTTTTGAGGGGGGTTGTATTGAGAAGCCAAGTCACTAGACATACAGTTTAGCTAACACACTTTGGGAAAAACTAAGAACATGGCGATGCCCCCACCTGTGGGGACTGATCCCCACCCCAGTCTCTCCCATTGGGCAGTGGGGACAGAAGAAGGCTGGTCCTGCACATGGGCACAAGACAGCAGCAGCAGTGGAGCCTGCTTCACAATTATCCACACACACACACACACACACACACACACACACACACACACACACACACACACACACACACACACACACACACACACACACACACACACACACACACACACACACACACACACACACACACACACCTGTGTGTAGCCAGGCAGCTCCAGGGAAGGGGTTGTGTTGTTCTAGATGACTCATGAAAGGATGAGACCTCACCCCCTGGGTCTCATCGCTCTCTAAGCTTGTTCGCCATTGGTTGGTTGAAAGTCAACCATAGTGTTTTGTCCAAGGCGATGAGCGGCTGTTTATTGGACACTGGTAGTACAGGGCCTGTGGTTCAGAGCGCTGAGTAGTGATCATACAGAAACCGCGTGGAGGGGGAGGAAAGGCAATGGGGGGAAAACACATGACACACAAAACTTGGGAGGCGCTAATCTTGAAAGTGGAAATATCTTTGTTCTTGTCTTGTTGCAATGAAATGCCTTTGTGGACACACCCACACACGCCCACCCCCCCCCCCCCCCCCCCCCCCCACACACACACACACACAGACACACACAGGGTTAAAGTGTTGTGTGTTTCCACATCTGTCGACCATAAGCACCACCATCCATAGCCACTCTTAAAACAACTAAAAGCTCTCTGTATCCCCAGACCCGACCCCTGACCCCTGAGCCTGGCTCCAGATCCCACAGCCCCTGAACGAAGCGATACATTATTAGTGCTGTGCAAAATAAGGGTTTTCCTTTGTTGAAGAAGTTCCTGTGAGAGATCGTTCAGAGCTCTCCAGGTGACCCCGGATCTCCAGGGGGTCTTAAAGTCACTTTGGAATTCTTCTCAACAGAGATGGTTTAGAAAGCAAACAGGTCCAAAACAAGCAGTGGGTGGAGAAAACTCTAAATCCCATGTAGACCATGGAAAACGTGTTCATTCACACAGGACCGGACCTGTGCTCTTTAATAAGGACATCGTCGGGCCGAACCAGGGGAACTAAATGTGTGGGCCGTTAAATAAAGTACTGCTGGTTCCCCATGGACTTTGCTTGTGAATGTTGCATTAGTTAGCATGTTTTCCATGCTGTCGCCCTCTGCTGGCTGTGGTCAATCACTGCGTGGCGCAGCCACACCAGCTCCAGGACAGGAGGGGGTGAGGAGGAGGGAGGGGGGGTGTGAATGATGGAAGACAGAGGGGTGGGAGGAGGAGGAGGAGCATGTTAGGGAGGACGGAGAGGTAAAGGATGAGGGGGGAGAGCTTGTGCTCTAGCTGGTGCTCAGTTTGAGGTTCTTCATCTGGTGGAGCAGGGAGTCCTTCTCCATCTGTGCCTCCGCCAGAGCCATCTTGGCTCTGGAGAGCTCCACCTTCAAACACTCATTCTCCTCCACCAGCATCTGAGTGGGGAGAGGGCGGAAAGATGACTGGAGCTTTATTCATCCCGACGCTCACATAAGACGACTTTATGGTGTGATTGAAGTGGAGCCACCCGCGGTCATGTGCTACACACGAGCCTCTAACTCTTCATGCATGAGTGGAGGCTGAGGCTGCAGGTGGAGCGGTCTGGTTATTCTGGGAGTGCTTCTGTTTCTACGGTGCTCAGTCCCAGTTAAATAATTCGACCTAATGAAATCAGTGCGTTTTGTTGATTACAGGCAGCAGCAGGGGGCATGTGGGACGGCCAGCCCCCGCCGGGGCGAGCCCATCGTAAACATGCCAGTTTGACCGTGTGAACACATACATTGGGATTCATTCAATATATCGTTGGCTTTAGTTTTTACTGCTACGTGAGTGTGTCAGAGTGTGTGAGTGTACGATTGTGTGACAGTGTACGTGTGTGTGAGTGTAAGTGTGTGAGAGTGTGAGTGTACGATTGTGTGACAGTGTACGTGTGTGTGAGAGTGTGTGTGTGTGAGTGTGTAAGTGTGTGAGAGTACGTGTGTGAGTATGTACGTGTGTGTGAGAGTGTACGTGTGTGTGAGTGTGTAAGTGTGTGAGAGTACGTGTGTGTGTGTATGTGTGTACGAGTGTGTGTGTCTGTCCTCACCTTTTCATGGCTTGATGGGATCGGGCTGCAAGTGGGTGGGGCTTGTGTCTGCGTCGCCTTGGCAACTCCCTGGACCACACCCACTGTCTCGGGCACTGGACTCAGAGGGCTGTCAATCACCTGTCGCACTTTGGGAGGTTTGGACTCGTCTACAGTGTCCACTAGGGGGCAGCAGAGATGATATCACGTTAGTAACAGAGAGACATCTCTTTACAGTGTCCACTAGGGGGCAGCATAGATGACATCACGTTAGTAACAGAGAGACATCTCTTTACAGTGTCCACTAGGGGGCAGCATTGATGATATCACGTTAGTAACAGAGAGACATCTCTTTACAGTGTCCACTAGGGGGCAGCATAGATGATATCACGTTAGTTACAGAGAGAGAGACATCTAAAAGCTGGTAATCTACTAAACGTACTCTGAAGAAGTTATTAGCAGTCACTTGTGAAGAGACTGCTGTGAATGAGTTTCTATGAGTGTGTCTCTGTCTTGTGCGTGTGTGTGTGTGTGTCTTTGAGTGGGGTGCGTGTGTGTGTGTGTGTCTTTGAGTGGGGTGTGTGTGTGTCTTTGAGTGGGGTGTGTCTTTGAGTGGGGTGTGTGTGTGTGTCTTTGAGTGGGGTGCGTGTGTGTGTGTGTGTGTCTTTGAGTGGGGTGTGTGTGTGTGTCTTTGAGTGGGGTGTGTGTGTGTCTTTGAGTGGGGTGTGTGTGTGTGTCTTTGAGTGGGGTGTGTGTGTGTCTTTGAGTGGGGTGCGTGTGTGTCTTTGAGTGGGGTGCGTGTGTGTGTGTGTCTTTGAGTGGGGTGTGTGTGTGTCTTTGAGTGGGGTGTG
>JACYXH010000300.1:360000-362500 GCA_026745465.1 Lota lota | reverse complement strand
CCCTGTTCGTCTGGGAAGAAACCAGCGCTGCTCCCGTAACAGTAGTGGGAATGGTTACGAGGAATATCACACACACACACAGGCATCAATGTGACACATGCCACAAGAATGGTGAACACAATGGCGCTACAGGAACGCAGGTCTGCCTTGTTGGGCACACAGATGCACACGTAGTCACACAGAGAGGCCAACACGTGCAAGCTCTGGCAGCGAGGGTGAGTGAACACACAGGACTGTTACCTTGTATAGGTACTGAACACACCATACCTGCAGGGAACAACAGCACATTTAGCACAGGGACCCGGCTACTGCAGAGACAGGCTGTGTGGGAGGGGCTGGGATACATTTACTAGTACATTTATTAGGCTAATGTGTGCTATTCAAAATTTGGAGAACCTGCAGGTATACTATACCCTCACCTGCGCCCTGTGTGTGTGTGTGTGGTTGTAGGTCTATGTGTGTGTGTGTGTGTGTGTGTGCTGAAGGGACTGTATAATGAACCACTGGCTTCACCAGTCCTCCTAGACCCCTTATGGATCCAGTAATTGTGTTGTTTGTTGGTTTTCGGTCCCCAGTAGGCTCCAGTCAGCACTTCCTTGTGTTTACTGGTCCAATGAGTGTAAACCTGTACAAACATTGTGTGGACGCATCCATGCAGTGTATGTGTGTCTGGTAAATGGCATGGCTTCATGCCATTGACCATGCCATTGACCATGCCGTGTGTGTGTGTGTGTGTGTGTGTGTGTGTGTGTGTGTGTGTGTGTGTGTGTGTGTGTGTGTGTGTGTGTGTGTGTGTGTGTGTGTGTGTGTGTGTGTGTGTGTGTGTGTGTGTGTGTGTGTGTGTGTGTGTGTGTGTGTGTGTGTGTGTGTGTGTGTGTGTGTGTGTCCTCACCAAGGCTGCGGTTACTGAGGTACTGCCGCAGGCTGATGTTCCCCAGCTGGCTGGGCCGCACCTGGCCCACCTCCAGCGCTACAGCCGTGCTCTCGCCCTCCACCTCCACCGTCCCGCACACCGACTCCACCTTCAGCACCAGCACGGACACCTGACGCACACACACACACACACACACACACTTCATGTGGGTTCCCTACACATGCATCAGCGACAGAGAGATGCTTCAGATTTGTTTGATGTTAATATTGGAAAAATGATTTTGACTTGATGCTACCATTTGATCTGCACTACGCATGGACTGTGTCTGCATAGTGAATCAGCAGCAGAAACAGGAGGGGAAAGAGAGGCACCACACAGGACTCACCATAGGGTCAGGGTCAGGGTTAGAGGGGAAAGAGAGGCACCACACAGGACTCACCATAGGGTCAGGGTTAGAGGGGAAAGAGAGGCACCACACAGGACTCACCATAGGGTCAGGGTTAGAGGGGAAAGAGAGGCACCACACAGGACTCACCATAGGGTCAGGGTTAGGGTTAGAGGGGAAAGAGAGGCACCACACAGGACTCACCATATCCTTTGTGGGTTCATCGATACTCTGGGAGGCGGCGCTGACGGTGTCTGGGGACACACCCCCCTCTTGCTCTGGACCAATCGCAGCCTCGTTGGCACTCTCGGTGGTGCTCTGCTCACTCACGGTGTCTTTGAAGCCCGAGATGGACACATCATCTGTCCAATAGATTTGTAGGAGTTACAAAATAATGTCTCACATGAATAAAAATATCTCGAGACACGTGTTGATAGACTGAGAATCAGGGGCGGGATAGTGTAGAGTCTAGGGGTTTAACTTTCAGACGAAAGGTTCTGGGTTCGAATCCCAATTCTCTGCAGTCTAACCTGTAGACATCCTTAAACCAAGATGCCATGTACCAAATAAATACATGCTCATTAATGAGAAACATCTAAATACAAGAACATGGAACTCGCTTTGGGTGTCAGTAAATAGTAGCAATAGCTGCCATTAAATCGATAAATAGCTGTTTAGAACCACACTGCCATCTAGTGGCCATAGCTCTCTGCTGACTGACCTCCGGCAGATTGTCTCTGCGTGGGGTTTAACTGAAGGTTAAATAATACTAAATACAGCAGCAGCGTTCTCTCATGCATTCGCCCCCAGGAGAACTCCTCCCAACGCAAATAAAATGAATCACTTTTAATAGACCCATTGATATAGGTGATATAATAAATACAGAAAGAAAGCACTGAGGAGGCTTATTCTGCTTCCCGCCCGCGGTGCACCTTGACTCTTAAACACCATGAAATATCTTGGGAGTCTCCCTCTAGATGAGTCGGTCTTTTGACCAACTCTTTCTCTTATTAAACTCCACATCCTTGCCCTCATTTAGCTAGCCAGGATCTATGACATGCTAAGATGTCTCGCCCCTAAAAGCTACTTAATCTTTCTTCATCAGTTCTCAGCGCAGTCTGGAGTAAACTGCACGACATGCACGGTATACATCAGTCACAAGAGCATGACAACTTCCATCTTTGAATACAAAGTCATTGGTTCACGGTAACAGCTGTGATGGCAGCCAAGAAACCAGCCTT
>JACYXH010000300.1:295000-355000 GCA_026745465.1 Lota lota | reverse complement strand
AGAATACTTCAGAAAATATCTCCATCACCCAGAGCGCTATTGTCCTTTAGGTTCTAGGGATGCAATGATTAGGATTATTGGGACCAATATTTTTGTGGTGTTATCTGCTGATCATGGATGTGATAAAACCAGTGATAAGCTTTTGCGTTCTGCCAAAAGCTGCCACGATCCCTGTTGTCTCTTTTGCAGTGGATGTGGACGGTGGTTCCTGCTCCTGAACTCTGTTCAAACTGCTGGCGCTCCGTTCTCTCATTCAGTTTGTTCTCTTGAAGACTTCGGTCACACCTGCTGTTTCCACTCATTGGTCGTACGCCGGTGTAACTTTCATAAGGAAACTCTTCTTCATGCATTATCATCGAGGGAGGGAGCCAAAGAAATTAAAAACATGCACTGCAACGTTCACTTCAACCGGTGTCTTACTGGGGTAGTCCTTCCCATCAGGGAAGTAATACTCTGTGAACTCCACGTGAATGGCAGGCATCTCCGGGGGGAGGTACAGGGTCTTCTTGTTGCAGGAGACCATCGCCTTTGGGCTGGAGCGCCTCTGGTCTGCTGTGGACACCTAGCACACACACACACACACACACAACCTCACAGTTAGCTACTGCTAACAACCCGCTAGCCCACACACACACACACACAGTTAGCTACTGCTAACAACCCGCTACCCCACACACACACACACACAGTTAGCTACTGCTAACAACCCGCTACCACACACACACACACACACACACACACAGTTAGCTACTGCTAACAACCCGCTAGCCCACACACACACACACACACACACACACACACACACACACACACACACACACACACACACACACACACACACACACACACACACACACACACACACACACACACACACACACACACACACACACACACAACCTCACAGTTAGCTACTTTGCCCTTAGTTACTGTTACTAAGGGCAATAATAAAAGGGCACCTTTGTCAATCATTATATCCATATCCTGCGTATCTCTCCCCGCTGTCATGCCATACATGATAGCTGATTATTTTATGAATGGCTCTGTGTGCTGTGGATGGCCGCTGTCTTTCATTAGGAAGACCAATGTGGCTGGATGTTAACATGGTGAAACCCATTGGATGTGGGCCACAACATGACCATGGGTTGGAGAGTCCAAAGTCTTCACAGCAGCACGGTGACGCGGTCATGAACAGGGACATCAAAGATCCTCATAAGTTCAGAATAATGAAGCACATATCAAAATGATACGTCCACAGGTCAGCGGGAGCCCGTGGGCAAGTGACTAAGTGAGAGGTGGAGTGAGTGAGTGAGTGACATTGTCTGTATCTGTGAGCTGAGTGTGTGAGTGAGCGAGTACCTGGTAGATGCTGAAGTCAGCCATGCGCAGCACCACAGAGCTGGACATGAGCTGAGTCTTGGGACTCTGGGGAGGAGGAGGAGAGAAGGAGCTGGAGCCTGTACTGATCTTACCTGGATAGATAGATAGATAGAGAGAGAGAGAGAGAGAGAGAGAGAGAGAGAGAGAGAGAGAGAGAGAGAGAGAGAGAGAGAGAGAGAGAGAGAGAGAGAGAGAGAGAGAGAGAGAGAGAGAGAGAGAGAGAGAGAGAGAGAGAGAGAGAGAGAGAGAGAGAGAGAGAGAGAGAGAGAGAGAGAGAGAGAGAGAGAGAGAGAGACAGAGAGAGAGAGAGAGACAGAGAGAGAGACAGAGAGGTTGGATGTGAGGGAAATGAGATTAAGAGAGAGAGAAACAATAATAAGGAATAAAACCAGGAGATCTGGGAGACGAGGAGAAAGGAGCGGTAACTCTCTAAAAAGCTACCCGTGCTTTGCCAAAAAAGCATCACCGCACCCACATGTGCGCAAATACACACACAAACACACAAAAGAACACACACCAATACAAGAACACGCACACACAGCGGTGATACCTGGCTCAAGGCACCAGCAGCACTGGGGTGGGGGCCGTGTGTGCGGGCTCCACTCTAGCAGTGGGCCCTGCACCTCCCTAAGATTTACTCCTGCTCCTCCTGCTCCTCCTGCTCTGTCCTGCCTCCCTAGAGGCCCATACTCACCCCCCTCCCTCTGGGATGATGCTGGTGGGGGGGACACACACCCAAAGAGGAGCAGGTGAGACTGGGTCAAAGTGCACATGCGCACACACACACATGCGCACACACACACACATGCGCACACACACACTGGCGCATCTGCAGCTCTGTGGGTCAGCTGAATGTGTAACACGGTGCCTGTTGTTGTGTGTACGTGTTTTGCGGCGTGTTTGTGGGTGGGTGGGTGTGTGTATTCTTTGCGGTGTGTGTGGGTGTGTGTGTATACTTTGTGGTGTGTTTGTGTGTGGGTGGGTGTGTTTGTGTGTGTATACTTTGCGGTGTGTTTGTGTGTGTGTGTGTTTGTGTGTGTATATACTTTGCGGCGTGTTTGTGTGTGTGTATACTTTGCGGTGTGTTTGTGTATGTATACTTTGCGGTGTGTGTGTATACTTTGCGGCGTGTTTGTGTGTGTGTATACTTTGCAGCGTGTTTGCACTCAGAACAGGAAGTGTAGCGGGCTCCTTCATACAGGAACAGGAGCACAACGCCTCTCGTCTCACAATGTGTCAGTGAAACCTTTCACTTCTGTAGAAGAGCTTCATGCTAGTGTGTGGATAAAGAGCTCTGGATCAAACTAACTGCTCCACTCAGGTGGGTTTATATATGTCTGTATGCATGCTTCTTTACATGCATGTGCATGTCTATATATGTATGTTTGCACCTGTCTGTAAATCTGTGTGTGTGTGTGTGTGTGTGTGTGTGTGTGTGTGTGTGTGTGTGTGTGTGTGTGTGTGTGTGTGTGTGTGTGTGTGTGTTACCGTGCTGTGGTGATCCGTGAGCAGCACTGGGTCCCTGCTGGTCTCTGACAGCGCCTTTGAGCAACTCCACGTTGGCCTTAAACTCTTCCAGCAGAGAGCGAGCCCAGCCCTCCCTCGCCTTGGTGGCCTCGCTGTAGTGCATCCAGTGGAGACAGCTGTCCCCTGGAGACAGACAGACAGACAGACAGACAGACAGACAGACAGACAGACAGACAGACAGACAGACAGACAGACAGACAGACAGACAAATGATAGGTCATCAGAGATGCCTGCGTAGAGGTAGGGTTACCACTACATGTCTATGTTGAGGTAGAGATAGAGGCTAACATGTTGTCTGTTGAGGTAGAGATAGGGTCTAACATGTCTGTTGAGGTAGAGATAGAGGCTAACATGTTGTCTGTTGAGGTAGAGATAGGGTCTAACATGTTGTCTGTTGAGGTAGAGATAGGGTCTAACATGTCTATGTCTATGTAGATAGGGGTTAGCTCTACATGTCTATGTCTATGTAGATAGGGGTTAGCTCTACATGTCTATGTCTATGTAGATAGGGGTTAGCTCTACATGTATATGTCTATGTAGATAGGGGTTAGCTCTACATGTATATGTCTATGTAGATAGGGGTTAGCTCTACATGTATATGTCTATGTAGATAGGGGTTAGCTCTACATGTCTATGTCTATGTAGATAGGGGTTAGCTCTACATGTATATGTCTATGTAGATAGGGGTTAGCTCTACATGTCTATGTCTATGTAGATAGGGGTTAGCTCTACATGTCTATGTCTATGTAGATAGGGGTTAGCTCTACATGTCTATGTCTATGTAGATAGGGGTTAGCTCTACATGTATATGTCTATGTAGATAGGGGTTAGCTCTACATGTATTTGACTATGTAGAGGTAAGGGTGGATGGGTGGAGGTACCAGCTCGGTGGAGGGGGTAGTAATCCAGGGTGATGAGGCTGAAGGACAGCTGCATAGCTCCACCCGTAAGCCGCTTGTTGCTCACTACACACACACACACACACACACACACACACACACACACACACACACACACACACACACACACACACACACACACACACACACACACACACACACACACACAATTGGGAAGGAGATTTAAAAAGGATAAATGTTTTATTCATTTGTTTGCAGAGCGATTCATTGATAAAACATACAAATGCAGAATAAACAGCGAACACAAACTCAGCCTGTACTAGTGAACTTTTCCCAGTGGGAAAACCAGCTAAAACATCCTTTCTGGACACGTACATGTTTCAAATCCACACCGTGAAGCAGAAGTTGTGCTAGAGCACAGCAGGACTGCTGGATCCGAGATCAGACGATATGTTGATATGTTATGGTAAGAAGCAGAGACAGGAAGTTGTGTTTTAGGTTCTGAATAATCCGTTCAGACACTCAGCAGCATGTGACCAGGTCACCAGGTGCAGCGGGGAATGACACACGGCCTGTGTGTCTGTGTGCCTGTGTGTCTGTGTGTCTGTGTGTCTGTGTGCCTGTGTGCCTGTGTGTCTGTGTGCCTGTGTGCCTGTGTGTCTGTGTGCCTGTGTGTCTGTGTGTCTGTGTGCCTGTGTGTGCTTGGTGTGCGCAGAACTTTGTCCTTCAGGTGAACGTCGTCGCAGGTGTGCAGTGAGTGAGTGACTGAGTGAGAGAGTGACTGAGTGAGTGAGTGACTGAGTGAGAGAGTGACTGAGTGAGTGAGTGAGTGACTGAGTGAGTGAGTGACTGAGTGAGTGAGTGACTGAGTGAGTGAGTGAGTGAGTGACTGAGTGAGTGAGTGACTGAGTGAGTGACTGAGTGAGTGACTGAGTGAGTGAGTGACTGAGTGAGTGACTGAGTGACTGAGTGACTGAGTGAGTGAGTGAGTGAGTGAGTGAGTGACTGAGTGACTGAGTGAGTCTTTGGATCAACTTTCAAGTTAAGGCGCTGCAGTGTCTGTTCACGTGTATTGGTTTGTTCACGTGTATTGGTTTGTTCACGTGTATTGGTTTGTTCACGTGTATTGGTTTGTTCACGTGTATTGGTTTGTTCACGTGTATTGGTTTGTTCACGTGTATTGGTTTGTTCACGTGTATTGGTTTGTTCACGTGTATTGGTTTGTTCACGTGTATTGGTTTGTTCACGTGTATTGGTTTGTTCACGTGTATTGGTTTGTTCACGTGTATTGGTTTGTTCACGTGTATTGGTTTGTTCACGTGTATTGGTTTGTTCACGTGTATTGGTTTGTTCACGTGTATTGGTTTGTTCACGTGTATTGGTTTGTTCACGTGTATTGGTTTGTGCGTGCGTCGGCGTGTCACCTTTGTCCTTGGCGTGGATGTCATCGCAGATGTGCAGGTCCAGGTGTGTGATCTGCAGGTGGTGGGAGGTCTCACACACGTCGTAGGCGCTGAACAGCTTGGCCATGCTAGCAGTCTGGTCCGCCGCCGCCGAGGACGCCTGCGTCCGCACCTGCTGTGCCGAGGGGGGCGGAGACGACTCCTACACACACACACACACACACACACACACACACACACACACACACACACACACACACACACACACACACACACACACACACACACACACACACACACACACATTGTCGCTTATGCCAACGGGTCCCTTGAAGCAAGAGTGTAGTCTGGTTTCACGTCCGAGTTTTGGCCTAGCAGTAATTTGTTTCTCTTCTATCCATCTTCCTGCGATCCCTGGACTTCCTCACTCAGACTTGGCTCTCTCCACCCCTTGCCTCACTTCACTTTTAGAACAGCCTTTCAGAAGGCCACCCAGGTACCGGTCCAGGCTCTTGAGACAGCCCGGCTGGTCTTTAACCCAAGTTCTCCCACACCACACCGCTCCTCCACACCCTGCACTGGCTACTGGTGGCCGCCCGGATTACATTCAACTCACTGGTTCACCCCAGCCCGTCCACTACGCTCCATGACTGCCAAACGGCTTGCTACTCAACTAAATCTAGATTGTTTGCAGTCCTGGCTCTCCACTGACCGCAGACAACATCCTCCGCCACAGACTGACCACTCTCTTCAGACTGCATCTTGGTATCTATCTGGCTATCTCTTGTTACTAGATCGGAGCACTTAAAAAGCAGTTGCTTTGCTTTGTTTCTTAAGTTGTATGCACTCAAATTATTCTTGCACTTTTTAGGGTTTATCTTCATTGTTGAATGCACTTACTAGTCACCTTGGACAACGGTGTCTGCTAAATAAATGTAATGCAATGTAATGTAATGAGCCACTTCGTCCCCTGCTGTTACCTACTTATGGGGCGCGACCCACCGTTTGAAGGCAAATGATGTACAGTAATGTTCCCTAGCTCACTAAGTTTGTAATAATCATATGTGCAGTACCACATCCTCTCCAGCAGGTGGCCTTTCAGAAGTGGTGACTGAAGCAGATGGAAAGAGAGTCCCTTTGGGGTATGTGGGAGCTGTGTGTGAATGTGTGTACACCCAAAGCCACTGGACTCTGGTGAACGTGACATGTCCTGAGAGCCCGAGAGAGGGGGATAGAGACAGAGAGACAGAGGGGGAGGGTGGAGGGAGGGACGTGGCAGAGGGGAAGTGGAGCAGGGAAACATGGAGAGAGGCAGACTTCATATTTTCCACTAACTAACGTCCAGACCATGACACAGCTGGCCCAACACAGGGATGGGAACATGCGGGCATAGACAGAGAACCAGAGAAAAAACTAAGAAAGAGAGACAGAGAGAGAGAGAGAGACAGAGAGAGACAGAGACAGACAGAGACAGACAGAGACAGACAGAGAGAGAGACAGACAGAGACAGAGACAGAGAGCGGGGGAGAGAGAGAGACAGACAGACAGAGACAGAGACAGAGAGACAGAGAGAGAAAAAGAGGGAGAAGGGGGTAGAGCGAGAGGCCGAGAGAGAAAGGGAGGGATAGGGTGATAGAGGGTAGAGAGGAGTGAGAGAAAGGGGGGATAGGGTGATAGAGGGTAGAGAGGAGTGAGAGAAAGGGAGGGATAGGGTGATAGAGGGTAGAGAGGAGTGAGAGCCAGAGTAGGAAGAGAGTAAACAGTGTGGTCTCTATGTGTGAGAGAAGGGGTTTCCTGTGGTTCTTTACACTCAGTGGCCAAAACCTGAGGGTTTTCTGTGTGTTGCATCAGATCTGGTATACATGCTGTTAATAGGACATGTACCTTACCGCTTTTATCCCACAGTCTTTTTGAAAACTGACTTCATGGAATTGCTACGTTTTTTCCAGCAAGTCAAATGTGCATGATTTAACAGAATGACCTAACCCGTCAAAAGCCATCGGTTGAACAGCCCGCTAAAACCAAAACCCAGAGTAGAAGTCTCCCTTCATCTGCAGGCTGTGCCAATACAGAAAGCAAGGTTAGGCTAACCCTAAATAACCCACCTAGCAGCCATTTGTCAGCGTATGCGTGTGCGTCTGTGTGTATGCGTGTGCGTCTGTGTGTATGCGTGTGTGCGTGTGTGTATGCGTGTGTGTATGCGTGTGTGTGTATGCGTGTGTGTATGCGTGTGCGTGTGTGTATGCGTGTGCGTGTGTGTATTCGTGTGCGTCTGTGTGTATGCGTGTGCGTGTGCGTCTGTGTGTATGCGTGTGCGTCTGTGTGTATGCGTGTGTGTATGCGTGTGCGTGTGCGTCTGTGTGTATGCGTGTGCGTGTGTGTGTATGCGTGTGCGTGTGTGCGTGTGCGTCTGTGTGTATGCGTGTGCGTCTGTGTGTATGCGTGTGTGTATGCGTGTGCGTCTGTGTGTATGCGTGTGTGTGTATGCGTGTGCGTGTGTGCGTGGTACCTGCTCCTCGGTGGCCATGCTCTTGCGCTGCTGGGCAGAGCGCTCCATGGCCTCGCTGAGGGACTTAGCGTACTGGACCATGGCCTTGAGCTGGGAGTCGGTCAGCACCCATAGCAGGTCATCCAGGATCAGCACCAGCTTGGACGCCACCACGTAGCAGTCCTTCATCTGGAGCGCCACAGAGACAACAAGGTTAGACTGACTAAGGGTTTCTTGTGAAACTTCGGCTGCCATGTGGAGACTGCTACGATGGGAAGATGACGTGTCTTACGAATGAGCCAATTTGCAAATCTCCGATCCGTCACACGTTGAGAATAAAGTGGTCACAGCCGCTGAAACGGAATCTAAATGTGTTTTTTTTCCATGGCGTGGAATCTAAATTGAGGTTCCATCTTGCTTTGACTCCCTACTCTATAATAACACTGGATCAGCCGCCATCAGGTATATTACTAGTCTACAAACCCCACGTGTGTTTTGGAAGTGGGTTTGTTCCCTGGCCAAAACACTGGTTGCCATGGCAGGATGCTAGGCTTATGATAAGGAATAAGCTGGCCCTGCTGGAGGCGTTTGTGTACTCGTACCACACGGCTAATCGCATGCATTTGTATATTCGCCCTTAATCCCAGTTTGTGTCTCCAAGGGCTACACAGGCCCCACGGTGTATGACCCTGAGCCCTATGAAGCACAACATATCCCCAAACACAGAGGGAGGGAACCTGGAGAAGGAGCAGTTCAAAGCGGAGCAGTCACACTCGGCTATTTTCTAGTACAAGAGAGCACTGCTTTTATTTCTGCTTTGCTAAAATGACCTCACCGGTCCAACTTGTCCTCACATTTGTGCGGCACTGTGAGGTTGCACACCACAGTCTTTTTCATAACAGGTGTTTGTCGCAGTACTACCCTCTTTCACCAGGAGCCTGCCGTGTGGATCCCCCTTTGAGCCTCCTATTGGGGCGTTTAGCAGAGGCCTTCATCCAGGGCGACTCGCAGGGAGACCTTCAACACCATTACACTATCCCTTACATCCTTAGTGTAGGGCGAGCACCCTGCTGGTTCACCCACGTTATGAACTTGGTTCTGTGGGGTGGCGTGTGTTGACCAATGACGGACAAGCATAGAGAGTGTAGAGACCCAAGGGGGCGGGGCCTGATCCTGTGTGTTTGTGCGTCCGGTTCTGACCCGTCTCTTGAGGGTGACCCGGATCTTGGACTGGTTGGTGATGAGGCGGATGGGAGCGCTCAGCATCTCGTGCTCGGCGCTCTGGATGGCGTCCGCCTCGATGCGGATCATCTGCCAGCTGATCTCCTTGAACGTCAGGATCTGGTGGGGCGGACACAAGCTATTTATGCGTTACGTTATCCATAGCTCTCTACTCATCGACTGCAGACCCATCACTGTCATGGCAAGTCATTCTTGAAATGTGGCTTGCTAAAGACTCAGTGTGTGTGCTTCAGTTGAAGCATCCTCTTGTGTTGTTCCACGGGGTCTGACCTCTCCGCGCTGCGGGTCCTGGATGCGGGTGAAGCGCAGGTCGCTGAGGCTCCAGCTGGTGTTGACGCTGTACACCTGGAGCTGGGAGAGCTCGAAGGAGGCGTTGAAGGCCTTGGCGCTGATCCGCACCACGATGGAGTTGATGGACAGCGACATGCCCTCCACCACCTTCTCCGCAAAGCCATACTCGCTACGGGGGGAGAGAGGACCGTTTACCATACATCACCGTACCAACCTCTCCCCCACCGCCTCACTACGGGGGGAGAGAGGACCGTTTACCATACATCACCGTACCAACCTCTCCCCCACCGCCTCACTACGGGGGGAGAGAGGACCGTTTACCATACATCACCGTACCAACCTCTCCCCCACCGCCTCACTACGGGGGGAGAGAGGTTCATATTGGGTTGTATGGACCGTTTACATATATTGTCAATGTAAGCTCCCTGTCAATAAAGCCCTTTGAATTGAATTGAGAGAGACCAGAGAGACGGACAGGAACGAGACACAGACAGGTAGATAGTGATAGAGAGAGAAACAGACCACAATAAGACACAGACAGAGAGAAAAAGAGACTAACAGACAGGGACGAGTTATACAAGTCCAAGGCTCACCTCTGTCCCGAGGCGGTTGCTATGGGCGATGGGCCGTTGGGTGGGCGTGGTTCATCGCAGGTACTCATCTCCATCACCACCTTGTCCAGAGTCTAAACGCCACAGGAACATGTCACAGCAGCATTTAGTTGGCACAGTCGGTGGAACAGTTGAACCATCTCTGCCACTAAGCTGAGTCATGCCTGCTGCCCAACCCTCTGGAAGGCAGTAACCACTATCAAAAACGAACAACAAAATGAGCATAGATATTACTATAAAGAATCAGCCCTTGGCAAACAAATGCATCTAGTTTAACGCACTTCAATTGTTTAAACACAGGCAGCACTGCATTGTGCTTCATCCATATCGCAACCAAAAGTACATTCACCCGCCCAATTAAGGGATCGGATATAAATGACAATAGATGAGAGCTGCCTTAGGAATGAATGAAATGTTTGTGTTAGACACGGTATATGTGCACCGGCTTTTCTGTTCTGCATGTCGTTATCGCAGCGTAACTTACTCATAATCACATTTCTTTTGAGAAGGGAAGGAGGCAGGGTTTGACGTGCTCTTATGCAACACCGAGCAGCAGGTATTAATACGAGCTGGCTGGGAGATCAGAGCAAACCAAGGAGCTGGCAGAGCAAGAACAAGTCAGCTGAAGACCAGACCGGGGGCCGGACCAAACCAAGACCCACCTGAAGACCAAACTAAACCACAGCCACCTCAAGACCAGACCAAGGGACCAAGATCAGACCAAGCCAAGGAGAAGACCCAACGGAAGTCCAGAAGAGAACCATGGAGCCCGCGTTCCTCCTCTTGGTGGTCTTCATCTCCAGCGGCCTGTGCCAAGGTAACAACACCTCCTGGGGCAGCAGTGCCAGCCTGGCCGTCTGCCAGCCCGACAGCTGTGCCCTCATCAGCGAGCTGTCCGCCCTGCGCGAGCGTCTGGCGGCCGTGACCCGCACGCAGGACGGCCTGCTGGAGAGCGTCCGCTCCCTGGTGAAGGAGGTGGCGGCCAGCCAGGCCCAGCTGGAGGTCAGCAGCAGCCAGACGCTGGAGCTGCACAAGATGAACCAGGAGCAGAACCAGGAGCTCAAGTCCATGCACGCGAGGCTGGCGTCGGCGGCGCCCCGCGTGGCCTTCTCCGCGGCGCTGGGCGACGCCATCGGCCCCTTGGACCACGACACCACGCTCAAGTACCAGCGGATCCTCTCCAACATGGGCAGCGGCTACAACCCGGCCACGGGCACCTTCACCGCCATGGTGCGTGGCGTGTACTACTTCAGCTACACCATGTACAACAACAACTCGGGCCAGCCCAGCTCGGTGGTGTCGCTGATGATGAACAGCCAGAGGATGGTGTCCACCTGGGACACCATGGGGAACGACAGCAACGACAGCGCCACCAACGCCGCCGTGATGCAGCTGGAGGCGGGAGACAGCGTCTTCATCAAGCTGTACGCCAACCGCATGCTCTACGACGACGGCTACTACTACAACACCTTCAGCGGATTCCTGCTCTTCCCTCTGTAAAGGCCCCGGCGGCCATCTTGTCAGAGTTTTGGGCGGGGCCAGTGTGATTGGTAGGACTTGATGTTGGTTGAAAGGAGGGGCTGGGTGGTTTCACTGGTTTGTTTTGAAAATAATATATATTTGTATAGATTTGACTATAATTATTTTCCTGCCTGTTCCTGACCCTTGAATACAAATAAAATAAAATAATATATGACTTTAACGCTGTGTGATGGTGTGAGTTCTTGACAGAGCGAGAGAAAGGGAGACTGAGACAGGGACAGAGACACCTTACCAGCGAGATGGGGTGAGTCTTCAGTTTGGTCCATGGTATCTGTCACAGAGAACACAGGTTCAGCCACTGCGGTCATTTAAACAAATCCAATATAAACTTGTAAAACAAATAGAAAATGTTACACAATCTCTTCAAACAATAACTGACATAACTTTGGAATGTTATCACGTAAGAAGAATCCAGAAGTAGCCTATAACTTAAAAATCAGAGTCTAGACTCACTGCCAGGTCAGTCCATTTACCCTCTTTATGACCAACTCATGCAGTACGTCTGCCACAAATGGAATGGCCTTTACAACAAACTTTACAAACTCTGGTTCAGTTTCACAGCTGTTTTTATTCACAACCGGTTGTTTCCATCAAACATAAAGGAAAAAGGGGACAAATGAATGACAATGGAAGGTTTTAGTTTAATGGCAATGCTTTAGGTGTGTTGATAGGTTATAAACATCTTGTGACGACCGACAGGTTACACATATGATATATGATATGACATATGATACGAGCCCTTATTGATCAGGACATGCGTTCTGGGCTACTGTTTTTACTTTTACATTGTCCTTGGTGAAATAAGCACGTTTTTTGACAGCTGTTTCACCAGCGGAGACAAAAGAGCTCTATTCAAGATGAGTGAAATCATTGGGTTTTCAAGAAGTTCTCTAAGAAAAGGGAGGATGAACCGGGGATTTTATTTAACCTACACCAAGTTTACCAGGTTAGCTCCAACTGACTAGCCTGACATCGCCTGACCAATTTGCAAATGCGTATTAGTCTGGAACTTCTCGGTTCATTTTGGGGTTTCAGAGGAGCGTTATCAACGGACGCAGATCAAAATGCCTCTGGATGCAATTGGCTGGACTTGCAACCAACCAGAGCAACGAAACGTGTGACACATTAGCAGCAGGCGGCAGCCATCTTGGTTGTTTATAAAAATGACTCAACGGTGCTCCCTAGGGCGCTCCTCTGTCATGGTTCCAGACCCGACCCTATGAGATAAAGGGCTGTGATTGGTCTGCTGGAGATCTGTCTGAACGGGAGAGGGGCCAGACGCACACGCCTGAGCAACTAAAACATCAAAGATTTGTCTGGTTCTCAGGCTTCCAATTGACATGATTAATCGTGAAATACACATGCAGACGTAAAACCAAAACATCATTTACCATCGTTTTAAGAAGTACTTTAGAAGCATTCTGAGATACCTAAAAAGCTGTTACCAATAGAGTCATTCACCATCACTTTTTGTACATTTAAAACAAAAGTGCAGAGGCAAATCTTTTGGGGTTTTAGATGCATGAGATCAGATGTCTTCTAACAGAGCTCTCTGGGGCCAGAAAGGAAGGCAGGTTCCCACTCACTAACCACTAAATACTCTGATTTCTTTATGTCCTTTCCCAGAATGGGAAGAACAGCATCCCAGTGATCCCACACACGTGCACACAGACAGACACACAGAGAAGACATGCACTCTCTGCTACTGCAACCACAGCCATGCACCAGTGGAGGAGTTGGTGACACAGCAACATCCAGTTAGCTCTGCTCACTGGACTTTAGTTCTTAACTCCTTGTTATAAATGGCTGCATACCGTTTCATGATCTAATTTAGATGTTTTACATCCATCCCATAATATACAATGAAGAAATGTGTTGTGTACGTGACCACTGTGGCGATAAACTATATATGTTGTACGTTCTGCTGTTGACCTGAGCATTGCCACGGCAACCAGGATTAAAAAAAACATGCACACACAGTCACCACAACCAGGGTGTGTGTGTGTGTTGACCAAAGCTGGCTAATCTGGCATTGATTGAGTGAGTGAGTGTGTGTGCGTGTATTTGACAGGTAATATTTTCGTGTAAACACATTACAGACGTGCTACAAACTAATCTTTGTTTAGCGGTTTGACTCTTGATTTGCCTGATGACTCTAGTCTACACTGCTCATGCATCTCTGAGTTAATTCTTCATCCCTCTGAATTTCATATGCGTGCATGTGTAATGATGTTCCACATAAAAAGGAGGACATAAACACATCAAGCAGGCTATGTTTCATCTCCATTATTAAATGTTCTATTCTCGTCAATAAAACCAATCCCCAGTACATACTTCACTAGTTAGTGTCTATGTGAGGTGTGTGTGTGTGTGTGTGTGTGTGTGTGTGTGTGTGTGTGTGTGTGTGTGTGTGTGTGTGTGTGTGTGTGTGTGTGTGTGTGTGTGTGTGTGTGTGTGTGTGTGTGTGTGTGTGTGTGTGTGTGTGTGTGTGTGTGTGTGTGTGTGTTACCCTGATGGTGGCCTTGTTGCAGCCCACTCGATTGATGGCCAGCCAGGTGGGCAGGTCCAGCAGGCTCTGCAGCACCTCCTCATCCAGCTCCAGGTTGGTCAGCTGACCCTCCCCTTTCAACGTGCTCAGGTTGATCTTGTCTGGGGACAGGTTCTTAGCAAACCTACAGGACAGCAGCACATACACACACACTGCTTTAGGTGTGGTAGAACATACAAACACACTGCTTTATTTCAAGATAGCAGAATAACATGCAGTACTACACTGTGTAGTGCACAGACACACACACACACACACACACACACAGTACTGTGTAGTGCACACACACACACACAGTACTGTGTAGTGCACACACAGTACTGTGTAGTGCACACATACACACACCAAGGACATGGTGTTGCTGCTAAAACAAGAGCGGTAACTATACAAAGTAGTATAGAGGTGAAGCAGATTGTTTATTGTATGTTTGTGTGTCTTTTGTGCTTGGGTGTCTTGTCTGTTTGCAAAACTAATTCTTTGTGTTAAGACGTTTAGTGTACTCATGAAACTTCAGTGTGTGTGTGTGTGTGTGTGTGTGTGTGTGTGTGTGTGTGTGTGTGTGTGTGTGTGTGTGTGTGTGTGTGTGTGTGTGTGTGTGTGTGTGTGTGTGTGTGTGTGTGTGTGTGTGTGTGTGTGTGTGTGTGTGTGTGTGTGTGTAGCAGTCGTATAAATGTTTGAACTTTGAAAGTCCCCCAGGGTCATGTTGATTATTTAGTTAATTGTTAGCAGAGATTTCTCATATCTCCACATTCCCTGACCTTCTACTAGTGTCTCTCTACACATAGTATACCTTCTACTAGTGTCTCTCTACACATAGTATACCTTCTACTAGTGTCTCTCTACACATAGTATACCTTCTACTAGTGTCTCTCCACACATAGTATACCTTCTACTAGTGTCTCTCTACACATAGTATACCTTCTACTAGTGTCTCTACACATAGTATACCTTCTACTAGTGTCTCTCTACACATAGTATACCTTCTACTAGTGTCTCTACACATAGTATACCTTCTACTAGTGTCTCTCTACACATAGTATACCTTCTACTAGTGTCTCTCCACACATAGTATACCTTCTACTAGTGTCTCTACACATAGTATACCTTCTACTAGTGTCTCTCCACACATAGTATACCTTCTACTAGTGTCTCTCTACACATAGTATACCTTCTACTAGTGTCTCTCTACACATAGTATACCTTCTACTAGTGTCTCTCTACACATAGTATACCTTCTACTAGTGTCTCTACACATAGTATACCTTCTACTAGTGTCTCTCTACACAGGGCCCAGCTATAAATACATAGTATTAGTATTAGTAGAGCTGCCGTGTGAATCTAGATTCTGCCATTGGAATTTTGATAGTTGTCATTTATCAAGTGAAAATACCACAACATTTTCTGCCTATAGCATCAGAAATGTTAATATTGTGTTGTTTCTCTTTCACACACACACACTTTCTTCAACACACACACACGTAGGGCCAAGTGTGTGCCCTAGCCTTGTGACCAGTTAAATATTCATCCCAGTCCACTGATCAAATATCCACCTCGCTAGCCAGCTACACACCGTCACCACTCTCCTCTCCACCCTGACGTCACCCCCTCCCTGACTCCACGCCTCCCACATGACCACTTCCTCTTCCCTCCTTCCTCTTCCTCCTTCCTGAGCCCATGAAGAAGAGCAGCATGAAGAAGAGGATGGTGATCGATACAGGGCTTTGATCCGTTGTCACGGCGCTGTCGATAACCGCTCCGTTCAGGTCTGCAGGGGATTGTAAACTCCTTAAGGACTCACCGCGGGGCTCCGTACTCTATCAAATTCACACACATGCTTCTCTTTTCATCCCAACGCTGGTGGTGATAGAAATACCCAGCCTGTTGATCCCAGAGGTCCCCAAAATCCACGCCTCTGAAGACACTGACCCACCGACAGACAGGTAGACAGACAGGCAGGTCACCCACCGACAGACAGGTAGGTAGACAGACAGGACAGCCAAAGACTGACAGAAAGGCAGACAGGGCAGAGCAAACAACACAAGGCGGACAGACAGGACGACAGACACAGAAAGTGGTTCCTTTGCTCCATGGTAGGATATGCTTAGGGAGGAGTCTAGAAAAGTCTAGAAGGAGGAGAAGCAAGCTCACAAGAGGCTGCATCACTCAGGACCAGCCACGTTATAAACATGCTAAAGATCACGCTGCAGAACCACAGAGGCTTGCAGAGCCTGGAGGAGAACGGACTTTGACAGAGACGGACCAAAAAAGAGAAGGAGACAAACAAAGCTATATCAATCTATTGATAGTGACCGAAAGGGAGAGAGAGAGTCAAAGAGAGTGGGAAGTGTTGCGAGGGCATTTCTGTGGGCACTTGGAATGCAGTTGGTGCCAGGAAAATGTTACTATTCTAAATCAGGAATGATGTGGGGGGCCAGGCTATTACAACATGTAATTCTCTTGCAGGCTATAAATCAACACCCACAAACCAACACAAACAAACCAACAGCGTAGCCATTAGCCAGTCTTCTCAGTTCTATCAGCAGCCGCCCTGTCAAGTGTTGAGGGAAGATCAGGGCAAGGCAGCAGCAAGGCAGCAGCAAGGCAGCAGCAAGGCAGCAGCAAGGCAGCAGCAAGGCAGCAGCAAGAGCAGCGGAGCCGTGAAGCTCAGAAACGAGGCCACCCATGAAGTGGCCTTCAGTTGGACCCGGGTTCATTAGAAGACAGAGTGCCCTCGATCCCTTTTAGGAAGTGGTCTTCTAAAAAAACTCCCTGGCTTCCTGTAAGTGGCCACTTGCACTGCCCAGATAAGAGCGGCCGTCGGAGTATCAGCTCCACAAAGAATACTTTTTTCTTTGAGTGGATTAATAAAAACGACAGAGAGAGAGGAAGTCCATTGAAAAACCGACGAGGCTTGCTGCACCTTTTTAAACTGCAGGACTATCCCATATCAAAGTGAATATAATGACACAGCTGTCAGCCCTGTGTTCCCTTAGCAAGGCTTTCTTTTGTAGAGTCATGTAGAGACATGTGGCTAACTGTATCAACGCACCGCTAACCCAGAAAAGAGGTGAAGTCACCCTCTTTCCATCTCTAGCCGCAGCATGGGAGGGGGGGGGGGGGGGTTAAAACCTTAGCCCAAACAAACAGCAGCGCCACCTTTTTCATGCAAGCTAATGTGTTAGACCACTACCTTCTGCGGGGACATTGATTGGAGATGGAGTGATTGTCGTTGGTAATTGGATGAGTGGAGAATAGCGTAGTAGTGGATAACAATGTTTTTGACTCATAGTCTGAAGGTTATGGGTTTGAGTCCCGGTCTCCGAAGCTCACACCAACGCTGCTCCTTAATTGAATGTGGGCTGTCTGAAGTTAACAAGGAAGGCGCTTTGGAAAATGGATCTGATAAAAATAATTCAGTTGTAAAATGAACAACATTTATATATGGTGTGTGTGTGATCTGCTAGCATGATCAGAACCAACACTGGGCTGATGGGACAAAATGGAGGCAACATGCCTTGCAGTTACCAACCTGTGGAACAATGCCACATGTCACTTCCTCTTTCTTTCAACCCCTCGTCCCTATCCGTGCCTCTTAACTGGTTTGTCCATAACGCACAGAAAGCCCATAAAACACTGTTCACCTTCAACTGTTGAATTACAATCCAATGACTTGGATTTGGAATGAGTAATTAAGCAGTAAAAACGGTGGAACAAATTGCCTGACCCTATACCCTTTAGCAATGATAGGGGGTGTAACGTTACACATATTCAGACCGGACCCTTTGGGTATGGTTCGGATGTGTACCGATACGAATGCAAACAGTAGGTTTGCTGGTGGAACACAGGCTACCTCAAATCAGAGTCGCACACCGACAAACTAGGGTGCCTGCGCTGTTTGACGCTATGTTTCTGTTTCTCGCCAATGTCCAACATGTTGACTCGTTTGAAAGGACACCCCGAGACTATCACTGCTAGACAATGTAGAAATGTGTTTACACATTAGGAGACAGATGTGCACATTTTGCTTAGTGCTGAGCTTTCACCTCACATTTATTTCTCACACACACACGGACAAACATTTGTGCGCTCGGTCTAAACATCACACAACGTGTCGAAGAGAGGCAAGCTTGTATCGGCGCCAAAAGATACCAGAGCCACTGGAATATTTATGAGTGAGGAGCCCTAAGAAACACACACACACACACACACACACACACACACACACACACACACACACACACACACACACACACACACACACACACACACACACACACACACACACACACACACACACACACACACACACACACACACACACACACACACACCTTCTCGCTATCAATAGTTGCAGTAATACCGTAGCCTTCAGACTTCAGTAATGCAACAAGTGAAACGCTCACACAGCATCCACCTCTTCATGAGAATAAAGTGAATATCAGGGAGTCCCTCGCCAAAGCCTTGGTGTACAGGAGTGTCTCACTGCTGTTGGTCGTCCAACTTGTAAGAGAGCGTATGAGAGAGAAGATTAGAAGTGTGCTTCAGGTTTTGGTCCTGTCAACCTCCACCCTGGTTCAACTCGAAAAGAAAACACTGCAGTAGGTCCTATCAAAACTGCCTCATTTCAGTTGGAGATGAGGTGATAAGCTCAGCTCTCATCAGTCAGATTTACCCATCAGCCTCGACCTTGACCTTAAGACAACCATCTGATATCAACTAGGTAGCTCGTGATCATAGATAAAACACTTTTCAAGCCTTGGACTGGAAACAAAAAAAAAGGTTGAACAAGGGAATTTTGAAGCTGACGCAATCCAGACATCAGCAATGACGTACAGAGGAAAAGGTCTAAACTTTGTGGTCCAACTCACGACTGCTTGTGTCTGATAAAGAGCTTGCCTGGCGTGATATGTAGTAGCTAGCTGTAGAGGAAGCAGCTAATGGCTGCTTGTGGACTACACGGTCTGCTTGAGGACTACACGGTCTGCTTGAGGACTACACGGTCTGCTTGTGGACTACACGGTCTGCTTGTGGACTACACGGTCTGCTTGTGGACTACACGGTCTGCTTCACGGCACCTAAAACAACTTGATGGGAGAGTTGAGTCCAGTCCAGTAGTCAATCTACATTACCAGCCAGCAGGTAACATTTTTGTACATGTAAATTGTATATTGTTTGGTTTATTCTATTGCATTTCCTGTGTATAGATGTACACACATTGTTGCTCATTGCAGTCACTTGCAAATTCCTTTTTACCTACCTATTTACATTTTGTATCTTCATCTTGTCTGTGATTGGCAGTGTTTCTGCTATTACACCTTGTGATGTCATCTTAACAGGTAAAACCATGGCTCAAGAACTCTCCAGTCCTACAACATCATTTCACCGGTGAAGGACAACTTGCCAAAACAAGAAATGGTCTTACCCATCAACGACTAGGTCTGTACCGGCCATTTGTAGACCCAGTAAAAATGTGTTATTACCAAACTGTAAAAGTGTCAAACTTTGTCTTGGGTGAACTAGCTCTGTTTTGGTGCACTGACCGGCTACAGATAAATATTGAGAGGTTTTGTCGCGACATGTTTAAGCTGAGAAGCCTCAGACACACAAACGTCATCAACAGTGACATAACTTCACAATACTGCCCTGGAGATGAAACCACACACCAAATTACTTCAATAATTGGATTACTGCAAATATTGGAAATCCTGGCTCAAAGCTTTGTTTTGTCTTCTGCTGTGACACACGTGTGAAAACGCCTGTACATGCCAATCAAACAGCAACGCAATAATTACTAATAATATTGCAATTATTACAAATGAATTTAGATTCTAACACACCAAGATAGAGGACAGCACTGGTCAGTCTATGAAGCAAAAAGGAGACAAGAGCTGTGCACCCTGCTATTATTTCCCATGCAATGTGGCTCTTTTATGCAACACAGTTTCATTCCATTCATGTCATTAACGGAGCAGGTAGGGGCTAGGCTTCTTGCTCAGGGGTTCTACTTTGTTTCTCCATCAAAATGGAGATGCTCCATTACACACGGGCAGGCCAGGTAACAGCACCTGCTAACTCAACGAGCTGGAAGGCCAGAATCCCCAGGGTCAGGCTGCCCTGCCATAAGGAGGCAGGCAGAGGCTCCCGGTCATCAGCAGTACACGTGTCCCCCATGTCCTCCAATGTTGACACACCGAACATGGCTGGTAGCTCCCAGCTCAGCATATATGCTACATGCATTACTGCAATGCTGCTCTTCATTAACAGCCCTCTCAATTCAACAATGTTGGGCCCCCGATAAAGCAAATCCCTCTCTGGCTATCGGTGTTCGACACCTGAGCAAAAAATACTAGGTTTGATCCCCAATGCCTGCCGGCAACCTGTAGGCATCTTTATCTGACCCCTGATGCCTGACCCCAACCTGACCCCTGATGCCTGACCCCAACCTGCATCTTAATCCACTGCAAGTCGAAGGTTAAAACAACGTGGCCTGATAAATAGTTAATAGTAAACCAAAGAATGAAGATATGGTTGGCTGTGCGGGAGCTTTCTGAAACACTATCAATGGCTGTGCGTTGTCATGCTCAACCCAATCCTGATGACACCAATTCGTCACTGGCCAGAACCAGCCTGGATTGGTCAGCTGTCACACAAGCCAGCCAATGAATATCAATGAATTAGATCTGATGACATGCTTCTGGCATATGACCTCACCCTACAGCATGGCCACTGCATGTACAGAAACAAACATTCACTGCTTACATACAAAACATGCATACACAAAAAAGGGGACAATATACATACGATTACAATGGCTTTCGAGGAATTAAGCTACTACTTGCAATCAGGAATTCATCAAATACTTCAAAAACACGTTCTGGATGAAGTCCACTGTGCATTCACATTTCAGAAGTATACGTTTATAACTATGTCAAGATAATAAAGGCTTCATAGGGAACAGGGAAGTATTGATTTGGGAAGTCCCTCGGGGCATAAGGGGAAAATAATGAATAATACAAGGAGTCATGTGTGAGGAACCAAAAGGTAAACCGATATCTATGCCCGAATACAACAAAGCTATGTTATGACTGGCCCGGTCCCCTAACGTTGGTGTCCCACCGGGCATCAGGAGGAAATAACGCGCCCGGGCCGGGCGTCACCAGTCCGGTCTGTAGCTGGACGTCATCCGCGGACCCCGGACTAGACACTGGACCGACACGGGAATCCGTTGGAATGGTTTGAATGAGTCCATTTCTAAATACCTGACTGGCTTGCCCATCTAGCACCAAGGGGAAAGAGATTAGCCCTCACTAGCTTCTAAAGTTAGCAAGTTAGCGCCTGTCCCCAAGGCTAGTCGATGCCAAAGAAAAGCATCCAATATGTACAAGGTGGCGCTGACTCGACCCGAGCTAACGTTTTGGATCATGAGATAGCCCAGGTGACCTGGCTGGTTAACAGTGAGGTGAACGCTTGGGTGGCAGTCAACTGACCTGGATAGATGCTTCAAGATCTGCTTCTTTATCAGCCCGGCCATGACCAGACACAAATAACTTGATATTCAGCCAGAATCCTAACCGACTGACAGGGCTAGCGAGTTAGCTTGCTACTTCTTTTCCACCGGCTGGGGTATTATTACGCCACCTAAACTCTCATCCTTGAGTCGTTCTTCATTTTATTGACCGTGCTGGCTCGGTCGTGCTTCGTCCCCTCGCACATCAAGGCGTGAGGAGGCGGAATCCAGGTCCCAAAGAAAGAGATAGCTAGCTAGTCAACAGCCATTATTAATGAGCCATTAATTTGGAGCTCTAATCGTCATACAGTATTAACGCAACACCTGGCACGCGCGAGGAGCTACGTTGTCACGGCTCTGGGCGGGGACAGAACGTTAAGATTTGTGGGCGGGGCTTACATGCCCGGCTACGACAGGCTGACCCGAGCGTCTGATTCGCCGTAGGAAACGGAAAGAAAACAGAAAGATGGTCTGATTCACGTTTAGGCCTACGTTAATATTTAATTTTTTTAAACATTAACAAGAAACGCAGGCTAAGACATTATGTCCAGTAACTTATTATAGGTTGGATTTTTCCGCTCGTCATTATGAATAGTCGGTGCCGTTATTGTGGTCATAAACTGTACTCTAGCGGCATCTAGTGTTTAAATGGACGAAACGTTTATTCAAACGGTAACGCCACTGTAAATTCCTGTGCAGGACATTGCTCCAGAGAAGCTAAGGAATTTATGTTTGACGCTTGTGGAAAAGCATGAACCGTACATTCGTTCAGGCCTACATTAAACAATCAAGTGACCCCGTTATGTTTTATAAACAACTAAAGAGAAGCCAATGACATTATAGAACACAATGTTGGGTATTTGATTTGATTAATTAGGGTTCCTATTAGCTGTTACAATAGCAGCAGCAACTCTCCCTGGAGTCCACAGAAAACGTAACAATACATTGCTTTGATGAACAAAGACAGAGAGGTTGTTTTTTAAGCCAATGGCATAAGAGACCGCATTGTAATGGGACCCAACTTCACACCTAAGACATTGACTTGCCAGCAGAACTTCACATAAGATAAAGTATGCCCGCAAAACGTAAAGAGGCCTATATATTAATAAGACGACGTTAAGAGATGCTTATTCAAGAAACCAAAGGGTTTTTCGGTAGTGCTTAAACGTCGAGTCAGCTGTGTGGAGAAAGATGTTCATTGAAAGAGAGCTTACAGCTGACTTCATGCTGCCACGTATGAAGGGAGGGGCGACAGGGAGGAAAAGACGCCCCCTCGCGGAACTCGCTCGTCTCATCGCTCAGAAAGGCCTTGCAGCGCTGAATCCAGTGGTGCGGTGATGGGATGGAAAACTGTTAGAAAAAACGACAGTGAAAAAATGAAAGCGCAAACAAGTGGGTAGCCCTGCAACTGATAACGGTTCCTACATTAACTTTGAACTCGTTCATATTAGAAACTTCCATCCAAAGTGGAAAAGATGAGTGTACAAAATGTACAGCCACGGGGGTCTTGGATGCTGTAGCCTAACACTGAATGAAATTAATTGCATTCTCTCCCAGTGCAACAAACATGATGGAAAGTACAAACGTAACCACTCGCTTTGGTGTACAACTCCGGCAGGGTCAATAATCCACCCACCCACCCTCTATGGGGAGTTTTAACATACACACTCCAACCCCCTGCCTCCTGGAGTCAGCCCCAGGAAAGACACGACGCGCTCCCTGATACGTTGAAGGTACAGGGGCACTCGGCTACTGGACTCTCCTTTCCTGCACAGCTTCAGTACACGGCGCGTCACCTTTCCCTAAAAACGAGTAAGCCTACAAGCATCTTAAACCACACTTCTTAAGAGATGACGGCGAAAAACCGAAACAAAGCGAGCTCTGGTGAAAAGACCACTACTTCTTCGTCGTCTGCCCAAGTCGACGCGTCGACAAAACAGCAGAAAAGTAGTGATGGGGTTTGCGGAGCCGCGGCGGCTCCGAAGAGTTCGGTGCCTGGAAGAAGCGGTGGTGGTGGAGGCTGCTTCCAGTGGATTCTCGTAATGTTTTACGTCGCACTGGTCGCCGCGGGAGGTTTTGCGGCGTTTTATCTCCAACAGGCCCTAGAAGAAATACACCAGATCGGTACCAAGAATGAGGAAACCGCACGGGAAAACGCAAAGTTACATGGGAAGATGGAAAGCGTTCTTGAACAGGTAGGCGACGCATCCATTCATACGTTATGCGTTCAGCATGCAGGGCCATCGATCAGTACACCATTTCCTTCAAGTGTGCTAGGCTCGACATACTTTAATAAAGAACTCAAGAGCTGTGAAAATGCTCCCGCTGACATTTAACGTTTGATTACATCATCCATCACTTGAGACACTGGGTTTACACAACCCCTAATCTCTATTAATCCTGCTGTATATCATTTCCTTAAACTAACGAATCTTTCCATTTTAAGATGGATTGTGTGGGACAGAGCAACAATGCCTCCTTTGCCATTGACCTCCAGATAGGTTTGCTTTTTTTCTCCTGAAGGGAAAGAAAGTGTATATCCAAATGTGTACAACAGCACACTGAAATGCGCGCCCTTATCCCCCAGAGGGCTTAGAGATGAGTCTCATCCAGCGGTAACCCATCAGATGCTCCTCCTCGTGTCTCAGGTGGAGTCCGTGAGGCGTGTGATGGACGGGCTGGAGTCCTCGCTGGCGGTCACGCGCTCGGAGCTGGTGGCGGCGGGCGGCCGGCTGAAGAAGGGCGAGGTGGAGAAGCAGAGGCTGGAAGAGGCCCTGCAGAAGCTCCAGAACGACCTCCTCCGGGACCTGTCCGCCGGGATCAGCCAGGTGAAGGAGGCCCGCGAGCGGGACTTCTCCTCGCTGGAGAGCACCGTGGAGCAGCGGCTGGCGGAGGTCAGCCGCTCCGTCTCCTCCAGCGTGGCCGAGTTCACCGACGCACAGGGCGAGGTGCGGCGCCAGCTGAGCGACCTCAAGGCCCGCCTGGGCGACGCCGAGGACCCGGCGCTCGTCAAGCAGGAGCTGGCGGCCATGGCGGAGGCGGTGGCGGAGGCCAGCGCGGCGGGCCGGGCCTCGGAGGCCGCCGCCGCCTCGCTGGGGGAGCAGATCGGCAGCGTGAGCGCCGAGCTCCAGACGCGCAACCAGGAGGTGGCGTCGCTGTCGCAGGAGGTGGACTCGGTGCGGGCGCTGGTGCAGGACACCGTGGGCAGCCTGAAGCAGGTGGTGGCCGCGGCGGAGGTCAGTGTGCAGGAGCTGTGGGACCGGTCCCAGGAGCTGGAGGGCGGGCTGGGGCGGGCCCAGGAGGCCGTGGGCAGCCTGCAGAAGGAGGTGCAGGAGCAGACGCTGCAGCGCTCCGAAGACCTGGAGATCCGAGCGAAGGCTTCGGAAGAGATGGCGCGGTCCCTGGCAGAGCTCTCTTCCAGGGTGGAGTCACTGCTCGCCAAGTACGACTCCCACGAGAGCGTGCTGGCGGCCCACAGCCAGGGGGCAGAGAAAGCCCGGGCCGGCCTGGCGGAAGAGCTGGAGACGCTGAGGAGCGGCGTGGAGGAGATCCGATCCAGCGCGGCCCAGGGACAGGCTGCAGGGTCCGCCCTGGGGGAGAGGATGGAGGAGCTCAACAGGATGCTCGCCGAGCTGGAGCAGAGCACCAGAGACAGCGTCGAGACCCCCAAACATCTGGAGGACCTGAGGGGCGTGGTGGTCGCCCTGGAGGGCAAGGCCACGCGGCTGGAGCAGCATGAGCAGGCCATCTCGGCCCTCCAGGACGCGCTGCAGCAGACCACCAGCTCCCTGGCAGCCCTTTCCACTGCTGGGAAACTAACTGAAGCCGAGAAGCTGTAAACCAATAAAGCATTCATTAGCGTTTGATGTTCTGATGGTCAAACCCTCCTGGTTCCCCCGCACATGAAGCACATGAATAGTGCTGAATCCTGTGAGCCCCCCAGCTCAGCGTGGTCCTGGGGGCTGTCATAGAGTACCCCCCCATTTTAAACAGGACTGTAACGTAAACACGAAGGCAGGACCAATGGGACCAGTCCCTGCTGTTTTCTAAACCGAAGTCTACTCTCACTGCACTGTATTTTCTATTTTTCTGTTTCTTTTGGTCAATCTCTTTTCATTCAGATTTCTTTCCAGTCAATTTCATTTGGTACAAAATTCAAAAATTGTTTACAAACTGCGTTTTGCTCTTTCTGTTGAATGAAAAATAAAAATGACACAAAATTCTCGGGATATTCAATCATCCGAACAGTTTTTTCAGTTCTACCTCGGAGGTCATTGATTCAAAGGTTTCAGTGGAAGGAAACTACAGGGAATTATTTGTGTCAAATGTAAAAGAGAGGATGGCGATAGCGGGGTGTTTTACACTTACTACACTTACCTATTTACCTCATTACTGACCCTGTACTGAGAGCTCACCAAGCGACAGGTGGAATGTACAATGCACTAAGTATGCACAGGTATGAAAGTGCAATGTAGGATCCCAGCATTACTGGATCGTTCATATTTTCAATTCACCATCTGGGTCAACATGAGACACCTAATGTCGATGACAGATGGAAATGACAGATGGAAGTCTCTGGTATGCAGGGTTAGATATTCCATAAGCTATCATCTGTGGTATCTCTGGTATGCAGGGTTAGATATTCCATAAGCTATCATCTGTGGTATCTCTGGTATGCAGGGTTAGATATTCCATAAGCTATCATCTGTGGTATCTCTGGTATGCAGGGTTAGATATTCCATAAACTATCATCTGTGGTATCTCTGGTATGCAGGGTTAGATATTCCATAAACTATCATCTGTGGTATCTCTGGTATGCAGGGTTAGATATTCCATAAGCTATCATCGGTGCGATTGAATTGTGAACACCCTTATGGTCAACGCTGTTTTTGAAGGGCAAGCTTGTGAGTGAGGGTTAGGTTCTAGCTCTACAACGCTCCTACAGAACGACCTAAAAACATATCCCAGCTGGGTCGTAGCCATGGTGATGACCCCCCTCCTTCATCCTACGCTCCATGGAGGAAGACTTCTCATTGTTAACAAAAACACAATGATTCGTATTTTCATGGGCTCGTATACTTATTAAAACATTCTTATGATTATTATATTCAATTTCTGATAGATACCACTTAACTGCACCTTTAAGAATAATTTAATCCATGATATAACAATGTACGTTAAATTACAGATGAGGAGACATTACAGAACTATCAAGTTTTCAGCAGGCAGGTTTTACTGATGAAGTACAAACTGTAGTCATGCTGTGTCTAGTGACACAACTATGCAGGCCAACAGGCCCTGCAGTCACTCACAAGGGCAATGTCAAACAATCCTAAAGGCCTCCTTTTACTCCTCAACAGGGAACGTTCAGAGTTTAATACACACAGCAAATTCAACTTCTATTCTACCACCAGGTGTGATGTTGATTAGCCATTAAAGCTGCTTCAAAGTCAACCCTTTAGCGACATCCCAAGAGGTGGTGTCCAACCACCACCACCAACCTACCGGCCCACTGGTGGTCTCATTTACCCATCACACATCTGGGTGTCACTCAAGGGTAGACTTTGAAATGTCTCATGGGTAACAAACATATCACCTGGTGGTGGAACAGGGGCCATTCCAGACTTCTCAAAGCATCCTCGAAGTTACCAACTGAAAAACTGCAGATTTCACACTGTAGAAATGTCCATCGTTTACACTGGGCTTCTGTTACATTCAGTTTGTGATGGACACAATCTCACAAACACTAGAATGGCTTGATCAAAAAAGTCAATTAAACGATACCACAAAGCTTTTTTTTTTCCGAAGACTTTCAAGAACAAACAAAATAATACACGTTCACGTGCACGTTGTTCACTGTGCACGTTGTTCACGTGCACGTGGCTAGGCCTGGCGCAGGGCGTTGCTCACGAGACCCTGTAAACGCAGGCCTATATCGTCAACATCCGTGACCTCGCCCGAGTCTAGCTCCCCCTGCAGCCCGGGGGCCAGGGCCCCCCTGAGCTCTGCCACCTCCTGCTCTCCATGGGCCAGCTCACCCCCCTGCTCCCCGGGGTCCAGGGGGGCCAGGGGGTCCAGGGCGGCCAGGGCCCCCCTGAGCTCTGCCACCTCCTGCTCTCCATGGGCCAGCTCCCCCCCCTGCTCCCCGGGGTCCAGGGGGGCCAGGGCGGCCAGGGCCCCCCTGAGCTCTGCCACCTCCTGCTCTCCATGGGCCAGCTCCCCCCCCTGCTCCCCGGGGTCCAGGGGGGTCAGGGGGGCCAGGGCCCCCCTGAGCTCTGCCACCTCCTGCTCTCCATGGGCCAGCTCCCCCCCCTGCTCCCCGGGGTCCAGGGGGGTCAGGGGGGCCAGGGCGGCCAGGGCCCCCCTGAGCTCTGCCACCTCCTGCTCTCCATGGGCCAGCTCCCCCCCCTGCTCCCCGGGGTCCAGGGGGGTCAGGGGGGCCAGGGCGGCCAGGGCCCCCCTGAGCTCTGCCACCTCCTGCTCTCCATGGGCCAGATCCTCGGCCAGCTGACCGATGCGGAGGGTGAGGTCGGACAGCCGGGGCTCAAACTCGGCAAAGTCCCGCTTGATGCTCGCCACCTTAGGCTTGAGGTCAGCGGCGAAGGTCACGGTGCGGACCAGGCGCGCCCGGCCGCCCTCCAGCTCCCTCAGGCGCTCCGACATCTGCCGGTCGGCGGCGGCGAGATCGGGGATGCGGCGCTGGAGCTGGTCGATGGCGCGGGCGTTCTCCTCGGCCGCCGCTCGCAGGGCGGACACGCGGTCGATGCTGGCCGTCAGCAGGTCGGCGATGCGCTTGACCATGGTGCGCTCGGCCTGCAGCGCCTGGTCCTCCAGACCCCCCACCTGGGCCAGCAGGGACTCCAGCTCCGACCGAAGCCCCTCCATGCGCCGGACGTCCGTCTTCACCGACGCCACCTAGTGGGCAGGAGGACAGGGAACGTTACAGCAGGGAACGCTCAGCTGGCGCCAGGCTCGTGGAAACACTGCGGGCCCTGCCTACTCCACAAGCAGCACATCTTCTTCAAGGATTAAGACTGAATGTAAATAAGCTGTCCCCACGAACCCCTACAGAGGACCGGGCCCCAGTGTCCTCCAGTCCTAGCACAGCCACTGGCTGCAGGGCCGATTCAAGAGCCATATTTGAGTGTTTGTCAGAAATGGCCTCGCCACCCGTCGGCTATAGAGTGAAATGCGCTGTGAGAACATCTGTTTGAGACCCTTTAGGTGTTGGGGGGGGGGTGAACCAATCAGATCAGACCTTGTTGGTGACGTCCGTGGTGATGGCGCCGGTGCGTTCCTCGATCCTCGCCACAGCCTCCGTCAGCGCCGCCACACTGCGCCGGAGCTGCTGCCGCTTCTCCGTGGAGCCCGCCGCCCACGCACTCAGCTGCCCCGCGTCCCGCCGCAGGGCCTCCAGCTGGGGCCGCAGCGAGCCGGGGCCCCAGCCGGGGCCCAGAGCCTCCACCGCCCGCTGGACCCCCTGGCACTGAGACACACACACACACACACACACACACACACACACACACACACACACACACACACGGTTACCTTGTGGTTTAGCTAACGGATTAACTAGTCATTTTCAACACATGCCGTCACCTAGCAGTTTAACTAGCAACTAGTTTACTCTGAATAGCTGAGCTACATTTGAGAGAGATTTAAATGACAAAAGATTGTCACTAAAAAGGTTTGTTCTACAATTTTGTTCTGGCACTCGAACAAAAGATCTCAAGGAAAATAAAAAGAAATAAGGAAGCAACATTTTGAGTAAATATATTTTATTACAAATGTGTGTTTTTGGAAAAGCAAAGCAGTGTTCTTCAATGGCCTTTGAGTCGAATGAAAGGTCAGATTAATCAAAAGCAAGTCATAATAGCTAGGAGTACAATGAACTTCATTACAATGACAACTTCTATGGAAGTTGTCATTGTAATGACATTATCAAAGTCATTGAAATATTTTCACTTCATAACTTGTATTCTCTTATCCTAACAGTAGCTGTCAACAGAACAGCCGTGAACTCGGAACATAAAAGTGAAGCTCAGTACTTAACTTTAACAAAAAAGAATGTAAAAACAACCCAATAGTCACAAATCCAACTCAAATGATAATGAAACAAGACTGGGCAGCTCAAACCAACAGTCATTTGCTGATGTCACCTCCTAGCGCGAGGTTAGCTGGATCATCCTCATCATCGCTTGTCCACTCCTCCTCCTCTTCCTCCTCCTCTTCTTCCTCCTCCTCCTCCTCCTCCTCCTTCCACAGTCCTCCTCCTCCCTCCACCCCCAGCGCTTCCTGCTGCCCTCCGCCCTCCTCCACCCCTCTGCTCTCCCTCAGCACCATGGTGAGCTCGTGCACCGCCTCCTTCACCACCTCCAGCTCCTGCTTCATCTTCAGCACGCTGCCGCGCGCCTGCAGCACGTCCACCTCCTTCCTGAGGGTCACCATGTCGCCCAGGGTCTTCAGCACGCTGTGCTCCGCCCCCAGCACCTGCAGCGTCACCTCCTCCAGCCGGCCCTCCGCGCCGCTCAGCTCCCCCCCGAGCCGGAGGATGGAGCGCACCGCCTCCTCCACCGCGGGGAGGTGCGCCTCGCACTCCCGCGCCCGGGGGACGTGCTCCCGCAGCCGGCCGGCCAGCTCCTCCCCCCGGCGGGCCAGGTCGCCCACCTGCCCCCCCAGCTTGAGCAGCTGCCCGCTGTTCCAGTCCAGCTGGGCCTGCGCCCGCTCGGCGTCCACGTCCTCCGAGCGCTCCAGCGCGCGCACGTTCCTGCCGGAGCTGTCCGCCAGCTCGTCCAGCCGCTCGCCCAGCGCCCGGGCCCTCCGCTCCGCCTCGTTCACCCGCTGCGTGGCGCCGGCGTGGGCCTCCCGCGTCTCCGCCTTCAGGGCGGCGAGGTCGGAGGTCACGGCCGCCATGCGCCCAGCCCAGAGCTCCGTCACGTTGAGGAAGTGGCCGTTGACCGTCTGGAGGGCGAGCGAGGCGTCGTTCTCCTCGGCCTGTATCGCCGTGACGACGCCGCGGAGGGCGGCCAGGTCCTGTTGGAGGCGCGTTGCCATGGCGGCGGTGGCGAGCGCGTGCTGAAGGTGTTCCTGGGACGAGGAGAGCTGCAGCCACAACACAAGACAGCAGGGCTGTTGTTCCCAGAGGCCGCACTACTACCATACAACACGCGGGCTGATTTAGTTTGGTCCACTACGATGACACAAAGGGCTTTGCCCAGGGGGCGGGACCGTGTAGTGAGAAGGGTTCAACCCCCCATGGTCCACTCTACCTATAGGGACCCTTGCTCAGAATGATCCAAACCCTTCCTGCTCCTCAATGACATGCGTCTGAATTCACTGTCGGGTACCGCACTTTGGAGAAAAGCATTTCCTAAAAAGTTTAGAGAAGTTGCTCTCAATGTTTCATGACGTTTCCAGTCATCGTAGCAGTATTTTCCTCCGAAGAAACATCCTGATTGCAACTAAATCCGTTCAGAAATAAAGTATTTATTTTGACCACATTTTCAATTGATTATTGTCCTACAAATGCTTCCACACTAAAGGAAATCGTTCTTCCCTTCACTTGGGCTAGGGAATGTCCTAAGATAAGGACCGCCCATGTGTGGAAAGGTGGAAAGGAAATGCGAGGTCCCGGTAGAGATATGAACCCACACATACCTTCTCAGACACTTTGAGAACCTCCTCTTCAATGGTGAACAGCCCCGCGGTCTTCTCGTGCAGAAGATTGTATTTGTTCTCCAGTTCAGAGAACCGTTCATTCTGTTGTATTACAACCCTGAAATCCAGGAAAAGACATCACATCCCGTAAACATTTACTGTGCATCTCAATACAAAACATGTATCTGAATTGAAACTTAAATGGCTTACCATGCGAGAGCCCCACACACTGCAAGCGTCAAGAAGCATAAAGCCGTTTTAAGATCCAGAGAGGAGTCGGAGCGTTTCTCTACCCTGCTTCCAGGAGCCAGTCTCTCCTTTTCCACCTCATCTTTTCCTTTTGCTTTCGGTGACTCCGACAAGTTGTTGCTCTTCGCCGACTGGGTTTTCTTTCGTAACTTAACTTCATTCGACATTTTAGCGCAGTAAGTGACTTGCGGGTTGGCTTCAGATACGAAAAGCTACGTGTAGATGGAACAATCAATAGATGCCGTAAAAACGGAATCTAAACATACACCCTAGGCCTATCGATACGATTACATTGTCCAGTCAAAGTTAATATCATGGTAGAAGGACATATAACTTAGACACACCGGTGTATAGCCTTGCTTGTCCCGCTTGCTGCTGCGCCTGGGAGGGATTTGGAGCAGCAGCCAGCCACGTCGGCGGCTGGGGGCCGCAGGATCCGCTGTTCGGCGCTGGCTTTGGTTACAGGCGAATCGTTTATACAGACAGACATGACTAAAGACTTGCTCTGGCACAAACCATTTATTTGTCATTTTTAACAATACAGCTTTGTTTTCTCAAAAGATGAATACATCTTAAGTTTCCAAAGTTTTTCTAAAAACGGTTATCAAGTAATTGGCTCCCGCAACCAATTACGCTACCATTTATTCAGCTATGCACATATTCAGCCAATCAGAGTTCGAATCCAGACGGTGAGACTTCGCCAATCGGCGTGACGTCAAAACGTCACATTTCACAATGTCACACACATTTACAATATGTAATGCAAAATAAAGCAGCCAAAGACATAAATCGGGTAAACGGAATAATCGTATTCTACTTAGAGCTCAGCAAAACCAATTTCTATGAATAAACAATGAATCCAAATTCAAAGAGTGTAGGCTACAGTACATTCAAGCCAACAAGCTGCCACGTGCAAATTCTTACAAATTATACAAAGCTATATTGCCACTGCCGTTGTAATTAAGGCATATCATGATATTTTACATATCGTGACATATTTGGTCCTGGGATTCAGCTTCCGAAATGAACTTTCTAGAAGACACCTTTGTGTAATTTATTGAAACATAACTTCGCCATGTTTATCTGAAATCACATGCTGTTGAGCATCGTTATTTATATAAACATCTGCTTTTCACTTTATACTGTTACAAATCTAAAGGATATATAGTTTGGTCTGCTTTCTATATCAACACTTGTAAATTGGGACATTATGCAAAAGCCCCAGAAAATGTAATCTATGTTGTTGTATTGCTTAGAATCAACGAGGCCCCTTCAACTCCACAACAGAACCACTTTAAAAAACACATTTATGATATATTTCGTGTCACTGGACAGAGTACATAGCCTTGGTTACGCTCGTCGTATCAATGCTACTTTTATGATCGGATTATCAGATCATAAAAATAGCATTTATGACCCCCCCCCCCCCCCCCCCCCCCCCCCCCCCCCCAAATTGGGTGCAAGTAAAACGTATAAGTTCAACTGATTGGAAAGGGTTTCTCACAACTCATTACGCTCTATAAATTGCAATGATTCCGCAGGGTGTAAAAAAGGTCTGCTCGTATGTATGCCTTGAAATTATATAAACAGTGAATTTGGTTTATGATTTTCACACTAAGTCCCATAACTCATAACACAATAAAAATAAAAAAAAACAATAAATCAACCATATCCCCATTTATACACAATATGCAACCCAAACTTGAGTTGCATCTTAAACCTTCTGATGCCATGCAAAGAGAACATAAAAGCATGTTTAAAAAGTGCAACTGACCAAGATGTACTATTTTGAATCCATCGACTCGTTTACTCAGTTTCTTCCTCCATCTTGTCCCTTGGAGCCTCACTCAATAGGAGAAACAGCAAGCTAACTTTAAAGTAAAAGAAAAGAAATGCACAGACCCTACCACCAAGCACACCCACCAGCGGAACGCAAAGTAACCCAACGTAACCCAGGTAACAGCCTCTTGGTTTGGTCCAACGCGGGGAATGGGAAACCTAAGTGCACTCAGGGCACAGAAAGGACACTTACGGGGAAAAGGCTCAACACTAAGCAAACGCATGCACAGCAAAGGCACTGCGGACCGAGACTCTCGCTTCAAGTACTGTCCACCAATCAATGATCTCCAATAAACTTTATCCTCAAACATTAAAGGGTCCCTATTTTATCCGTTGTGATGTCGATCAGCCATTACAAGCCCTTCATAAATGAGCCTCTAGTGACAACACACATGGGAGAGTCCAACCAGATTCATGATGGATAGTTCCACCTAAAGTTGGTAGAGTCCACTTGGTAGGCTGTGGACACTCCCACTTGTGATGTCACTAAAGGGTCGATTTTGAAATGGCTTGTAATGGCTGATCAACATGCAATGGTGGTCAAATAGTGGCCGTTCAAATTGGAAATGGAAATGAAGCCGATCCTCACACCTTCATGACACCGTCCACAGGAACGCGGTGATGTTAGCAAGCTAGCCTTTGGAGCGCTATCCATCCCGCCGATACCCTACCGGTTCTTCACAACCACACCTCACTAAACCTTACGGTAAACCTTTATTCAAGATGCTTCGGGGCCAACAGAAAAAGCCTTCTTTGTTTCATGGTAGGTAGTGAAGCTACTGTGTAAATATACACAAACTGTCGTAAATCCCATAATAAACAACTCCAATATACTGGTAATGCATACTATAAATATATTTCTGAGTTATTTTGTTTTTTCTTTTGGTAGCAAAGAAGCTCCCAAAAGCTTGGAGGAAAACGCTGCATTTGGTTGATTTGAACGCTAGCAAACAGCAATGATCCTCTCCATCTCGCTCTCCTTTACAGTCTGTGGGGGGGTTTTGACCTCCACCTCCTGGGGTGTGGGTAGAGCCGAGCCCTGATAGGCTCCACACACACACACACACACACACACACACACACACACACACACACACACACACACACACACACACACACACACACACACACACACACACACACACACACACACACACACACACACACACACACACACACACACACACACTCTCTCTCAGGTGCCATAGTGATCCTGAAAAACAAGAGAAAGGGGCATTAGAGATGTAGAGTGAAACGACAAACCGACCTTAAGAGTCCTGACTTAAGTAAAGAGGAGCTAAGGAGGGGCGGGGCCTACCTGGAGGGAGGGGATACAGAGGGGGCGGGGCCTACCTGGAGGAAGGGGATACAGAGGGGGCGGGGTCTACCTGGAGGGAGGGGCTAAGGAGGGGCGGGGCCTACCTGGAGGGAGGGGCTAAGGAGGGGCAGGGCCTACCTGGAGGAAGGGGATACAGAGGGGGGCGGGGCCTACCTGGAGGGAGGGGATACAGAGGGGGCGGGGCCTACCTGGAGGGAGGGGATACAGAGGGGGCGGGGTCTACCTGGAGGGAGGGGCTAAGGAGGGGCAGGGCCTACCTGGAGGAAGGGGATAAAGAGGGGGCGGGGCCTACCTGGAGGGAGGGGATACAGAGGGGGCGGGGCCTACCTGGAGGGAGGGGATACAGAGGGGGCGGGGCCTACCTGGAGGGAGGGGATACAGAGGGGGCGGGGTCTACCTGGAGGGAGGGGCTAAGGAGGGGCAGGGCCTACCTGGAGGGAGGGGCGGGGTCTACCTGGAGGGAGGGGCTAAGGAGGGGCGGGGCCTACCTGGAGGGAGGGGCTAAGGAGGGGCAGGGCCTACCTGGAGTGAGGGGATACAGAGGGGGCGGGGCCTACCTGGAGGGAGGGGATACAGAGGGGGCGGGGTCTACCTGGATGGAGCTGACGACCCCGCTCGCCATGCCGGACAGCTTCCCGGCCACCGAGCGCACGCCGAGCCGGAGCTGGGACATGTCTGGGGCGCTCGGCAACGCACTGGTGAACCGGTACGAACTGGTTGCTATGGAAGCAGAAACAGAGACACCTCTTAATACCTAGATGCATCTATTTTGGGGTTTACAAGCAGGCACGAAGTCACGAAGAACCCCCCCTTCAGAAAAGAGTCCAATAAGTAATAATACAAGATAACAAACCAAAACAATTATTAATGACAATTACTCACCAGACGAATTTATTTTCCCTAACTACAGCGATATGAACCAAACATTTGAGGAATGCCAACAATATGAATCAATGAAATAATACGAAAGTAAGAAAAGGAAAGTATACATCTATAACGCCTATAAACCCTTCGGCTGTTCGATAAGTAGGACAGAGGTGGCTGCCATTTGATGTGAGGGAAGCATGCCATCTTATCTCCATGTGTGAAAACAAAGTTACAGTAAATACTAACTAAAATATGATTATACATATGAGATCACAGAGATAACAAGCCTTTGTAACTCTTTAGGTTGGTATCTTTCTCACCAGCTTGTTTCTTGGGGTCGTCAAACAGGTCCGCTGAGCTGATGGCTGAGCTCCCAGAGAAGCGCTCCAGTCGAGTCCTGCTCTCATACTGGAGCAGACACAACACTCAAATAAATCATCTTTTCACTTGTGCCTTCAGGGACGGTAAGAGACAGGAAGGTGGGTTGAAGCGGGGAGCGAAGGCTAGGACCGTAGGTCGGAATCGAACCCGGGTCTCCCAGTGGTACTGCCGATGTGGTCAGCGCAATAGGGGAGGAGCCACTGACAGGCCCATTTCCTCCCTTTCTTAAAGGGATCCACTGTGGGTGCTCTACCGGAGCATCAAGGAGCTCTAAGTGAAGGCACCATGTGTGGGTGAGGAGCATCAAGGAGCTCTAAGTGAAGGCACCATGTGTGGGTGAGGAGCATCAAGGAGCTCTAAGTGAAGGCACCATGTGTGGGTGAGGAGCATCAAGGAGCTCTAAGTGAAGGCACCATGTGTGGGTGAGGAGCATCAAGGAGCTCTAAGTGAAGGCACCATGTGTGGGTGAGGAGCATCAAGGAGCTCTAAGTGAAGGCACCATGTGTGGGTGAGGAGCATCAAGGAGCTCTAAGTGAAGGCACCATGTGTGGGTGAGGAGCATCAAGGAGCTCTAAGTGAAGGCACCATGTGTGGGTGAGGAGCATCAAGGAGCTCTAAGTGAAGGCACCATGTGTGGGTGAGGAGCATCAAGGAGCTCTAAGTGAAGGCACCATGATGTGTGGGTGAGGAGCATCAAGGAGCTCTAAGTGAAGGCACCATGTGTGGGTGAGGAGCATCAAGGAGCTCTAAGTGAAGGCACCATGTGTGGGTGAGGAGCATCAAGGAGCTCTAAGTGAAGGCACCATGTGTGGGTGAGGAGCATCAAGGAGCTCTAAGTGAAGGCACCATGATGTGTGGGTGAGGAGCATCAAGGAGCTCTAAGTGAAGGCACCATGTGTGGGTGAGGAGCATCAAGGAGCTCTAAGTGAAGGCACCATGTGTGGGTGAGGAGCATCAAGGAGCTCTAAGTGAAGGCACCATGTGTGGGTGAGGAGCATCAAGGAGCTCTAAGTGAAGGAGCGACCCACCTCAGAGTTATCCTGTTTTCCAAAGTACATGTCGGAGGAGATGGCCTTTGTGTCTCCAAACTTCTTCTGCGCTTCTCCGGTGTCCGAGACGGGCGCGGGGTCTGGTTTCCTCCGGGACGCGGGTCTGGGGGGGGGGGAACACCACACATTATGGACCTTCTGGACCGCTGACCGATACAAAGTTCACCATGCCTTGCTGATACCTTGGAAAACGTGGTAGCATGGACAGATGCTTCGGCTCACTAAGTTCAAATCCACACACACACACACACACACACACACACACACACACACACACACACACACACACACACACACACACACACACACACACACACACACACACACACACACACACACACACACACACACACACACACACACACACACACACACACACACACACACACACACACACACACCCACCCCTTTAGGTCACCGGTTGTTTCCGGGTTCAGTAAAACAAAGTGCTCAGAGTTTGGGCTCCATGTGGTTCCAGGTAACAAACCAACTGAATGGATATGAAGGTCTGGGTCGTACCGGTCATCCAGAGACGAGCTGCCAGACGTCAGGTAGAAGTCCGGCTCAGGCTTCCTGCTGTCCTTGCTCCAGCCCCCGTCTGCTCTCTCCCCCCAGCGAGACGATGAAGAGTAGTCCCCCTGCACCTCCCCTGGCTCATCAGCCCGGGGGGTCGCTCTGCAAGCACCACGCAGGTTCAAATAAGGCAGGTTATTAATACTGCAAAATAATGCAATAGCATAGAGGTAGGAGTAATTCTTTTCATAATCATTCCCTTCAACATCAAGCTGGTGATGTCTAGCTGTGACTACACTGCACCCTCCCTCCCTCCCCAGGAGAGGAACCACACTACACTGCACCCTCCCTCCCTCCCCAGGAGAGGAACCACACTGCACCCTCCCTCCCTCCCCAGGAGAGGAACCACACTGCACCCTCCCTCCCTCCCCAGGAGAGGAACCACACTGCACCGTCCCTCCCCAGGAGAGGAACCACACTGCACCGTCCCTCCCTCCCCAGGAGAGGAACCACACTACACTGCACCCTCCCTCCCTCCCCAGGAGAGGAACCACACTGCACCGTCCCTCCCTCCCCAGGAGAGGAACCACACTACACTGCACCCTCCCTCCCTCCCCAGGAGAGGAACCACACTGCACCGTCCCTCCCCAGGAGAGGAACCACACTGCACCCTCCCTCCCCAGGAGAGGAACCACACTGCACCCTCCCTCCCCAGGAGAGGAACCACACTGCACCGTCCCTCCCCAGGAGAGGAACCACACTGCACCCTCCCTCCCCAGGAGAGGAACCACACTGCACCGTCCCTCCCCAGGAGAGGAACCACACTGCACCGTCCCTCCCCAGGTCCAGCAGGCCGTTTCATAGGCTGACCTCGGACTGAAGGTGCCCTCGTCGTCCTCTTCCTCGATGTAGCGCCGAGCCTTGGTGGTCTTCGGCCCCCCAGGGGCCTCCTGCTGGATCATGTGCATGTCTGACATCACCGAATGGGACACACCGCTGACGGGGGCCAGAAGACATGTTTTAGACAAGGGCCACTAACAATACAATCATACTACAGGCAAGCTGAAATGACATTACTACTAGTAACTTTTATCTTTTGACACTATTATCAAAGTGACTTACAGTCACTTCAGACACAAGCTTATTCAGCAGGAAGGTAGGATGTGGTACACACACACACACACACACACACACACACACACACACACACACACACACACACACACACACACACACACACACACACACACACACACACACACACACACACACACACACACACACAGTTTTCTCTGAGCAGGGTGAGTTAGTCTAGCCCCCTGGGAGGGGGGGGGGGGGGGGACACCTCCGTACCTGCGCATGCCCATGCCCATGCCCAGCCTCTCCGCCTGCTCCTTCCTGTTGCCCTGCAGTCCCTGCATCTTCCGGTCCTCCACCCTCCTCTGGTTCTCCAGGTCCTTGTAGGCCAGCCGCAGAGACGGAGCGCTGGGGAGAGGCCCGGGGGAGCAAAGAGTCACACGGCTTGATCAGGGATCTGTGTTTGGAAGTGAATCCAAAGCCCCTTGCAGTGAGTCACATAGAGGTCATGAAGGAGCGGGTGGCCGCTTCTCCTCTAGGAAGCCTGCGGGTAGGGTTAGGGTACCCAGACTGAGGATCCTTCAGCTGGGAGTCCAACAACCCTCATTCCTACTACACTGTCCTGCCCTTTAAAGCGGTTTGAGTTGATACCAGACCAACTACAACAAAAGCGGCCAATGATCAAAGTCAAATAACTATCCTGATAAAAGGGTGTGTGAAGCTTGGAAAGAGCCAGAACAAGTACCATCTTATCTACTAAACAGGTTGTAGTAAAACACGTCATTTGCAAAGTGATGCAAAACACATCATTGGTGGCTCCCATTGTGAACCAAATCTAACCCACTGATGATATTGCAAAGTTAAACCCTAACCCATCATTTTAAAACTCTTGTGGCACTGTGTGAGGGGCCAGTAGAGGACCCTGTGTGAGGGGCCAGTAAGAGAGGACCCTGTGTGAGGGGCCAGTAAGAGAGGACCCTGTGTGAGGGGCCAGTAGAGGACCCTGTGTGAGGGGCCAGTAAGAGAGGACCCTGTGTGAGGGGCCAGTAGAGGACCCTGTGTGAGGGGCCAGTAAGAGAGGACCCTGTGTGAGGGGCCAGTAAGAGAGGACCCTGTGTGAGGGGCCAGTAAGAGAGGACCCTGTGTGAGGGGCCAGTAAGAGAGGACCCTGTGTGAGGGGCCAGTAGAGGACCCTGTGTGAGGGGCCAGTAGAGGACCCTGTGTGAGGGGCCAGTAGAGGACCCTGTGTGAGGGGCCAGTAGAGGACCCTGTGTGAGGGGCCAGTAAGAGAGGACCCTGTGTGAGGGGCCAGTAGAGGACCCTGTGTGAGGGGCCAGTAGAGGACCCTGTGTGAGGGGCCAGTAGAGGACCCTGTGTGAGGGGCCAGTAGAGGACACTGTGTGAGGGGCCAGTAGAGGACCCTGTGTGAGGGGCCAGTAAGAGAGGACCCTGTGTGGAGGACTCACAGGGCTGGGTCGTCACGGCTGGTCTTCTTGGTGGTGCCGGGGGTGTCGTCCTTCTCTCGGAGCTTGTCCACGGCCTGCGCCCTCTTCTCCAGCTCAGAGAAGCTCTGGCTGCTCACCTTCTGAGCACCCAGACCCCCCTTCTTGGAGCCCAGCTGGAGGGAGAACACACACACACACACACACACACACACACACACACACACACACACACACACACACACACACACACACACACACACACACACACACACACACACACACACACACACACACACACACACACACACACACACACACACACACACACACACAGCAAAGGACTGAATACAATACTGCAACATGGGCCATTACATAGAACTAGAGGCCCGACCGATACTGGGTTTTAGGGGCCGATGCCGATACTTATATTAAGGAATTAACAATTACCTATCGATATATCGGCCAATATTCTGAATATAGATATATCGGCCGTTCTTTAGATAATATATTGTGGTATCCTGGGGGTGGAGCAGCTGGGATTTCCTGCTCCCCCTCCAGCAATGCTTCAGGCCACAGCAACATGCATTAACATCATGAGCTAAAGGAACCAGTGAACTGTATGGGGAGGAGCTACCAACCTTCACTCAGAACAAGATGTAACACCGTTAGCGTTGGGGTGTGGATGTGCTCAGTGAAAGCATTGAGAGCTTCAACCAAATTTTCATATCGGTGCTTATCGGCAAACGGATACCACAATACCGATATATCGGTGATAGGTCAATATCGGCAGATAAAACAGGCCAACCGATATATGGGTGAGGCTCTATAGACTAGTTCTGCGGAGGTCGGGGACAGTAGCTGAAGAATGGAGTTTGTTTCAGAACTACAATAGGGTTTGCACACAGGGATTTTGGACTGGCACTTTGGTCTACACTGTACAGATGAAGGTAAAACACTGGATTAGGTTCATCATGATTATGGCTCTACAGATGACACTGGGTCCGATTGATCTAATTCAGCGCCTTTCCAACCACAGGTCAGATATGAAACCATGGTAACCTACCGTCTTCTTGGCCCCCGTCGGCTTCTTCTTGAACATAGAGGAGGTGGGCTCTGCAGGGGGGGGGGAAGGGTGAGCACAGGTTAAGAACTCAAACCGTTAACCAATCAAACGTGTGGCTTTCTTAACCAATAGCGGTAGAACAGCAGGTGAGCGTCTCACCTGGATGGGCTTTTGGAGAGACTCCAAGCATGTCCACGCTGGGACCCTCGTCGGCATTTCCTGAGAACAATGGACGACGTTATGGTCACCTTAAAGCCCGCGGTCAGCCACAAGGCTTTTCCAGGGCCCACATGTGGCACAGTGTACAACATCGAGGGCGGGACTTGAAGGAACGCCTTGCATAAGTAGATCTTTGATCAAATATAATTCAACCAGAACCTCGCTAAATACATAACATTAATATGAGCTAGCCACCGGGGGCTAACCCTCACCGGTCAATCTCTGTCATAACAATGTCCCAGTGAACAGTGGTTCAACGTAGTCTATATCGATCCATCTACCTACCCATCCATATACATCAATTATCTCTACAGATTCTAAACCACCAAGCTCTCTGGGATGAGGACGAAGACATATTTAAACCCTAATAATAATACAACTGGTATTGACTGGTAAGATGTCCATCAGGACAAGGTCTACATGATGCCTCAGGACAAGGTCTACATGACGCCTCAGGACAAGGTCTACATGATGCCTCAGGACAAGGTCTACATGACGCCTCAGGACAAGGTCTACATGATGCCTCAGGACAAGGTCTACATGACGCCTCAGGACAAGGTCTACATGATGCCTCAGGACAAGGTCTACATGACGCCTCAGGACAAGGTCTACATGACGCCTCAGGACAAGGTCTACATGATGCCTCAGGACAAGGTCTACATGATGCCTCAGGACAAGGTCTACATGACGCCTCAGGACAAGGTCTACATGACGCCTCAGGACAAGGTCTACATGATGCCTCAGGACAAGGTCTACATGATGCCTCAGGACAAGGTCTACATGATGCCTCAGGACAAGGTCTACATGATGCCTCAGGACAAGGTCTACATGATGCCTCAGGACAAGGTCTACATGACGCCTCAGGACAAGGTCTACATGACGCCTCAGGACAAGGTCTACATGACGCCTCAGGACAAGGTCTACATGACGCCTCAGGACAAGGTCTACATGATGCCTCAGGACAAGGTCTACATGATGCCTCAGGACAAGGTCTACATGATGCCTCAGGACAAGGTCTACATGATGCCTCAGGACAAGGTCTACATGATGCCTCAGGACAAAGTCTACATGATGCCTCAGGACAAGGTCTACATGACGCCTCAGGACCCTACAGAGCTCATACACACCATTGTTGTCCTCCTGCGATGGCTGGAGAGAAGACTTCTCAGAGGAAGGGGTACTGAGGTTCATCTGGGGCAGGTTCTGGTTCTCAGCCACATCCTGGATGGTACGGAAATACACCCCAACCAATCACAATCCACGACGACAAATAACACGAAATACACCCCAACCAATCACAATCCACGACGACAAATAACACGAAATACACCCCAACCAATCACAATCCACGACGACAAATAACATGAAATACACCCCAACCAATCACAATCCACGACGACAAATAACATGAAATACACCCCAACCAATCACAATCCACGACGACAAATAACATGAAATACACCCCAACCAATCACAATCCACGATGACAAATAACATGAAATACACCCCAACCAATCACAATCCACGACGACAAATAACATGAAATACACCCCAACCAATCACAATCCACGACAACAGACAAAATGAAATACATGAACAGATAGCACAGGATTCTCAGTATTAAATCATGACCATTAGGAATGATAATTATTATATGTTAAATATGAATGTTTTGATTACTATTCTTGCTCTAGGCCTTATGGACGCGGGCTCTATTAACAGTAAACACACCCTTGGCCAGCTGCAGTAAACAGTAAGAACATGCTGTGGACTGGCCACTGTAGAAATACATTTATTAAAATCCCTTCTGAACGCTTCGTGCACAAATCTGTTTCTCTTCAGTAGAATATCAACAGCACTGAACACAAGGCGGAGCTCCGCCCCTTCAGTCTTAGGCTCCGCCCCTTCAGTCTTTGGCTCCGCCCCTTCGGCTCTGTGCCGTCTCCCCCAGAGGGTTAGGGGATCCCAGGTGTGAACGGTATTGATACACACCAGTGAGTGAAGGCTGAAGAAGTCGTCCGGCTTGGTGTCCGGTACCGTTGGAGAGAGCGGTGCCTGGCTGTCCAACCACAGCTGTACAGGAGAGATACAGTCAGAGAGACAAACAGCTGTACAGGAGAGATACAGTCAGAGAGACAAACAGCTGTACAGGAGAGATACAGTCAGAGAGACAAACAGCTGTACAGGAGAGATACAGTCAGAGAGACAAACAGCTGTACAGGAGAGATACAGTCAGAGAGACAAACAGCTGTACAGGAGAGATACAGTCAGAGAGACAAACAGCTGTACAGGAGAGATACAGTCAGAGAGACAAACAGCTGTACAGGAGAGATACAGTCAGAGAGACAAACAGCTGTACAGGAGAGATACAGTCAGAGAGACAAACAGCTGTACAGGAGAGATACAGTCAGAGAGACAAACAGCTGTACAGGAGAGATACAGTCAGAGAGACAAACAGCTGTACAGGAGAGATACAGTCAGAGAGACAAACAGCTGTACAGGAGAGATACAGTCAGAGAGACAAACAGCTGGCACAGCTTATGTAGAAATGAGCAGTGTAAGAATGCTTTGGTAGAGTTCTTGTGGTGTAATAGAAAAGCACGTAACTGTTTAAATATTCAGGCTACCAGGTAGCGTAGAGCGAACTGTGACAGATTAAATTGATGCAGACATTTCTATTGTCCCCCATCGACCAATCGACTGGGCGAACATCTCCTTTGGTTGACTACAGCCCTAGTTGATACGCTTAAGTTTAACTATACGAATAACAAGTGTAGATCCACATTTTGAACTTGCCAAGTTTAGGATAAGGGATTGTTATGTTTACATATTTGGTTAGACATGGTTACATCTAGACAATAGGCCAGAGGTTGTTAAAGTTAGCAGCAGGTTGGAAATGGTTTAGATGCACGTTTGGTGTGACTACGATCAGGGGCATGTTTCGAGCCGCTCAGAGGAAGCCAGGATGTTTGGTTTGAGAGAGATTAGGCTGCTCTCAGTTCAGTTCTAAAGCGACTCAGGCTCTGAGGCTGACCTGGCCCACAGCTGCAGTGGGACTGATGTTATCATCTCATTGGGTTAGATAACGGCAGCAAGCAACCATATATGGTTATATCCAAAACCTTTGTTCCCAGGGCATATCGCTTTTTTTCCTTGTTTAACAATCCACTTAATGTGATGTTTCTCAATTGAAGTAATACGGCTTTTGAAGGCATCCTCTTTTGTGCATTTTTTTCAGGTTGAGCCTATCAGATTGAATGCACTCTTACAGCTCTTGTAAAATCCTGACGGTCCAGGAAAGGGTCAAACATGCAGGCAAAATTCTCCAATCTGGTCGCACAAGAGACCAGGATGGCCTTGGTTTCGCTAAGAAGTCTTATCTTCTTGTAAATCTTCCTTCAACCTACTGAATTACTGAGCTCTTGTTCAGTGATGTGGATCCTTTATTCCTTAAAAAAGGTTCAGTAGGTACGATTTAAGAGCTATAATTTGAGCTGTTGGTGAGTGAAATTCTGTGAGATGATCTGGTTCTCTGGTTGACTGCACCTGCCTCTGCATGAGACCATTTCAATTCTAGACTGCTCCCGGCCAAACCAACCAGGAAATTATCTTTCCTGGTTGGTTTGGGGTATACATCTTGTCAATCTAATCTTTTCGTGTTGGAATTTTGTTTCACTCCATCAATATTTTGGCAACACACTGAAGACCGCTCTACACAATCCCGGCTGCAGCATCACCCCGGACTAGTGCTCCGCCTTCCCAAGCCTCCTCTAGGCATCCCTGCGTTCCTCCGGGGCTCTTGAGGAAATCAAGGCCATATCAGGATAATGGAACTTAAGGATCATGTTGCCCAGACCTGGTGTGGAGAGGGTTAGGGTTAACCCTCTTGAGTGACTGGATGTGTGTGCTACCTCTGTTCATGTTGCCCAGACCTGGTGTGGAGATGGTTAGGGTTAGGGTTAACCCTCTTGAGTGACTGGATGTGTGCGCTACCTCTGTTCATGTTGCCCAGACCTGGTGTGGAGATGGTTAGGGTTAGGGTTCACCCTCTTGAGTGACTGGATGTGTGCTACCTCTGTTCATGTTGCCCAGACCTGGTGTGGAGATGGTTAGGGTTAGGGTTCACCCTCTTGAGTGACTGGATGTGTGCGCTACCTCTGTTCCGTGTTGTCGGGTGGCCTGAGTCGCCAGGGTCTTGATTTTGTCCCGGTACTGTGTGGCGGCCCGGCTGTTGTATTTGGCGTTGGCGGCGCTGGTTGTACAGCCGTGTTGGTTGAAAAAGGTGTACTGTACATAATATCACAATTAAATAACAGGTTTTTTTATATAGTCAAATGTAAATATAGTATATACACTATTGAATACTAGTATTGTACATATTATATCGCTATAAATATAATATTTATCATAATATAAATATAGCTGGTTAATAAGAAATACTTGCCGCATTGGTGTTTCCTCCCACTTGCATACATCGAAGTTGGAACCAGGACCAATTAAAGTCCAGCTCAGTAGACCTGCGGACGAAAGCCCCTCACGGGTTTCAACATTTCTGACCAGCACACAGGAATGTAGAAATAGCCCAGTTTATACAAAACGGCATTTCTTAAGGCCTCTGATACCTGATGAAGGACAGGTGCACCCCAAGAGAGCGGTGGGTCCCGGAGCAGTCTATACACAGGAACACCCCGTACGTGATGCTGGCCCAGCTGGGGTTTTTAGAGGAGCAGTCGAAACACGCCTGAGAGGGAAAACACCGGGATTCAGGAGCTGTTTGTGGTCCAATAAGATGAAATCAACCAGACCCGGGGCTGACGTGTGGTCGTGTAGCCAGAAGAGGAAACCACCAGCTGGAGCCTCCTGATGGAGGACTCCAGCGTGGAGGTCTAAAGTGTAACCGATGGGAGACGCTGATAGGACAGCCAAACAGCTGTCGTCTGTCTCACGGTTTTAAAAGGTTAACGTTATACAATGACCGTATCGCCATCGCAACGGTATTTAAGATGGATCATATTATTGCATGAATCTGTCCGAAATCGTATGCTTAAATTGGGATAACCATTTTATAACCAAGAGGCTGCTTATTCGCGTCGGCTGAACAGCGTTACGGCTCCGCCGACCCAGCCCGACACGTCTGTGCCTCGGCTGGGCTCGGTGAGGCGGTCTACAGCCAGAGCACCCACTCGGAGACGGACACGTTTCGGTGTGGCTCTCCACCTGGCTGCCGTCCGTTTTTAAGTGCGACGTGTCAAATAGCTCTCAAGTCCTACTTCCTCGTTGGAGAAAACCATACAAAATATAACCTCACCTTGTTTGTAGGGACTGAGCGAAGGCGTTTGAATATAGCAGAGATGTCATGCTTGCTGGGTTCGGACATTGTTTTTCTAAACCTTCGACACCGAAACGTCAAAGTTGAACCGAAGGAAGCAGCAGTCAGCAGGCGTTTGTTTTTGAGAACCTCATAAATAGCTTCGGTACCGCACGTCAGTCTGGGAAACAAAATGCTTCCAATCTCATTGGTCAGCAGTGACAGGTGGTTATGTTGTTTAAACGGAGGATTCTGGGAAATGGAGTTCCAAGCCAGAACAAGGATATCGCGTGAACGTTAGTTAGAGCAGTGGAGTGCCCCGAATTTAGCAAGGGTGGCCCAGGGCCCCTTATAACCGGTTCAAATCAACTGTCAAAGTAAGTAGGGCCCTCGTGGGGTCCAATCAAATGTTTTGGGCCCCACATGGACACGACCCTGGCATATAGAAAATAAAGGACAAGAAACAACTTGTTACATGTATTTATTATGTTGTGGTACAACATTGAGAAACTGAAGTTGTGCAAGTAAAGGGTTAGCTGTACTCCAGAGATATGAAACATGGCCGACCTCTCCCTCTCAATATTTATATAGAAGACAAAGAATTGCATTTGCTACTGCAGTAAAAGGCATCAAATGAAGATCATATTTCTAACGATAACTATTGGTATGAAATCAATGTCAACCAAAATATTTGAAAATCAGTACAACGAACCAATGACCTCACCAAAATGCATGTTGGTCAAAGACTTTAGGCAGTTCAAACTGATCAATATATACACCTGTTATTCTATATCAGAGAACATTTAAGAAATTTGAATTATCTGTCCATATAATCTGACAGTATCTGGCAATCGATTCAATCAGAATTGTGACCATCCAGGAAATATAAGAAAAAATAACATTTATAAAAATAAATTCATGAGGCATTTGTAATAAAACATCGATTTTACAAATTGATTTTCTGATCACAGCATTCTAACAGTCTAGTCAAAACACAAGCACTTTCGGCATATCTTAAATTAAGTTATCAATTTCTGAACCAAAGGTGACCTGATCTTGCTTATTTTGGTCATAGAAATCTAAGCTATTTACATTCGAGCCGAACAACTTCAGTTCTACAGGCTTGTGGCATACCATACAAGACCTGAACTGTAACACTTCTAAAATAATAACAACAATAATGCAATGCAGTTTCTAGAAGAATCCTCCGTGTCTTGGCATTTTGACGTCCAGTGCAAGAACTAAAATGTGGGGATTTCAAGTGAGAAAGTAGGTTCTGTCCTAAGAAGGGGGAAGTTGCGATGTGTTTGAAGGGGTTTGAACAAACGAATAAACGTGGGATTGGAGCCAAACACTCTAGCAGGTTTGGCATGGGGGGTAATGGACCCTAGTTATACTAGACGTTTAGAAGAAGATAGCTGAAACAACTTCAGAACAAAAAAATGTACAATCAAGAGGCACAAATGACAAGAATCGGTGAGCGTACATTCAGTTGTGATTGGCCAGTGGCGTTGTGAGAACGATTGGATTGGTTGTAATTAAGGAAACAAGACTCTTCTGGTCTCAGTCATTCATCATCTAAGGGCCCCTCTATTTTGATGAAGACAAACGTTTCTAATTAACCATCATTAGCATATCAGAGAAAACTCTAAATGCCTCGAGTATGAAGGCGGCAGTTCAACAAAAAACCTTCTCAGGAAACACAATAGAATCGATTTCTGAGGTTGACAAAAAATAGATAGGGGTGGATAAAACAAACAGTTCGTGACATGAGAGGATTCTAAAGACCTGCAATCCCAGTGTTTCTTTTTCTTTTTAACCAATATATAAATTCACACAGATTTTCTATTCCAAGTCCTACACGTTATACATGAACTCAGCGGGCGCCCCTGTTTTTTGTAACAGCAACGATGACATCCTGGACAAACGGAGAGAGCCTCAGCGGTCATCATGACCTTTGACCTTCTCTGAGGTGGATGAGGCCACCTAACCTTTGCAGTGTGTTGTGAATGTGTGTTGTTTTCTTTCTCTGCTTTTGTACAGACCATTCTAAGACAGGAACGTAACAGCATTTCAACTTGTCCATATATATCTTTTCTGTGTTTGTGAACCTCTCCATATCTTCTCCCATCCTCTACTCCCCCTTTCTCCCCCACACCGCCCTGCAGGTGTAGTAGGGTCCAAAGAAAATAGTTCTCAGCACCTCCTCCATCTCTTCTGCTCTCCATTCTCCGTCTCCTCTGTCCTGCGGGTGGTGGTCGGGTGGTGGTCGGGTGGTGGTCGGGTGGAGGTCGGGTGGAGGTCGGGCGGTGGTCGGGTGGTGGTCTACGGGAGGGCCTCCACATAGTTGGCGGGGTAGAGGCCCACCTGCCCGTCCTGCAGGCGACCTTTGCACCAGCCCTGGTCGTCCTCACTGCTTATCTTGGTCAGCTGGTCCCCTGGGGAGGGAGGGGTGGTCATTCCATGGTAGGGTTAAAGGTAGGGTTAGGGTTAAAGGTAGGGTTAAAGGTAGGGTTTAAGGTAGGGTTAGGGTTAAAGGTAGGGTTAGGGTTTAAGGTAGGGTTAAAGGTAGGGTTAGGGTTAAAGGTAGGGTTAGGGTTAAAGGTAGGGTTAAAGGTAGGGTTAGGGTTAAAGGTAGGGTTAAAGGTAGGGTTTAAGGTAGGGTTAGGGTTAAAGGTAGGGTTAAAGGTAGGGTTAGGGTTAAAGGTAGGGTTAGGGTTAAAGGTAGGGTTAGGGTTAAAGGTAGGGTTAAAGGTAGGGTTAAAGGTAGGGTTAGGGTTAAAGGTAGGGTTAGGGTTAAAGGTAGGGTTAGGGTTAAAGGTAGGGTTAAAGGTAGGGTTAAAGGTAGGGTTAGGGTTAAAGGTAGGGTTTAAGGTAGGGTTAGGGTTAAAGGTAGGGTTAGGGTTAAAGGTAGGGTTAAAGGTAGGGTTAAAGGTAGGGTTAGGGTTAAAGGTAGGGTTAGGGTTAAAGGTAGGGTTAAAGGTAGGGTTAGGGTTAAAGGTAGGGTTAGGGTTAAAGGTAGGGTTAGGGTTAAAGGTAGGGTTAAAGGTAGGGTTAAAGGTAGGGTTAGGGTTAAAGGTAGGGTTAGGGTTAAAGGTAGGGTTAAAGGTAGGGTTAAAGGTAGGGTTAGGGTTAAAGGTAGGGTTAAAGGTAGGGTTAGGGTTAAAGGTAGGGTTAAAGGTAGGGTTAGGGTTAAAGGTAGGGTTAAAGGTAGGGTTAGGGTTAAAGGTAGGGTTAGGGTTAAAGGTAGGGTTAGGGTTAAAGGTAGGGTTGGTGTGGTAGGAGGTGTTCCCACCTGTTTTGAAGCTCAGCTCGTCCTGCTCCTGACCTTCGTAGTCATACAGCGCCCGCACCGGTACAGACATCTCGGGGGACGCCGACTCCTCTGCGTCGAAAGGATTCCCCTCCCCATTGGCTGAGAAGGGGTTGGCGCCGCCGTCTTCGTCGGACCAATCAGGGGACTTCTCCATGCTGCTGGCGCTGGACGAACACAGGACAGAGAGCCAATGAGATTGTAATGGTGCTCAGAGACAGACCAAAGAAGCAGAACACAAGCAGAGCTGGATCAAGAACCATAAACACACCAAGTCAAAAATACACAGTTATAACGCACACAAAGCCAAACACGCCCAAGAACAAAGCTGTCAATATGCCCGTGCCCAGTTCCCCAGTGGAAGAACAAGGCAACGTGCTGAGGTTTGCAGGCAGCCATTTTGAAAAAACCAACAAAACAGAACAAACACTGCATTGATGCACCTTCAAAAGCTTTGGAAAGAGCACACGTGTACAATGCTGACTTAATGCGATGCCACAAAACAACACAACAGAGAGTCCGAAAACGTACGAGGAGAATATATGAACACAAGCATAGACCAGTTGATAGTTTGGTGTGTGTTGATCCACCAGAGGGGGCTAGACACACACCAATGAGCACCTTTGCAGTCTAAGGAAGTTAAACAAAAGTACATTAAACAAAACAAAAAGCACACCAGGAAAGATCATTTCCCAGTCAGATCGGTGTTCTACCCATAGAGCTTTGGGGAAACCATTGGAGAAACAATACTGTTGATGTTCTGTTGACAGAAGGTCAGCTCGGCTGCCTTAGGATAATATTTGAGTTGAGCTACTTAAACAATTAAAAAAGGTGCAGTCCAACGTTCCATCATACAAATTATTGAGAGTTTGAAGCAAACTTCTCTAAGAATAAATTAATTAAATTTGAGTGAATTATTATGTTATTAGAAAGTGTCAAAGTTCTATTGAGAACCCGATCTGACCATTAGAACCAAAGGATTGATTTTGTTTTTTCATCAAAGCAGACGCATGCGCACGTGATCTCTTGATCGATCGGCGGGGTCACGAGACCCGGGGGACGGGGGGGGGGGACGGGGGACGGGGGGGGGGGACGGGGCTTGGGATGCAACGGTGTTCCAAGACCATGCGGAAAAAACACCTGTGTGTGTGTGTGTGTGTGTGTCAGCACAAAAACAGGGGCAGATGAGACAATGAAAATGGGAGAATGGAGAGAGGGAAAAAGACGGCCCGCCGAATGAGAGAAAGAGCGACAGAACGCTGAAGATGAAGAGAGGATGAAGAGGAGCCACTTCTCTTCTCCTGTAGAACGACAGAACAGAGGGTGGGAGAGGAGGGAGGAGAGGCGAGAGGAGGGAGGAGAGGGGAGAGGAGGGAGGAGAGGGGAGAGGAGGGAGGGGAGGGGAGAGGAGGGAGGGGAGGGGAGAGGAGGGAGGAGAGGGGAGAGGAGGGAGGGGAGGGGAGAGGAGGGAGGAGAGGGGAGAGGAGGGAGGAGAGGGGAGAGGAGGGAGGGGAGGGGAGAGGAGGGAGGAGAGGGGAGAGGAGGGAGGAGAGGGGAGAGGAGGGAGGAGAGGCGAGGCGAGGGTTCCTGTCACCAACGTTTTCACTTCCTCTTTCTCCAGTGTGATGCGTTTCTCCTTGCTGTTCGTCTCCTTCACTTCCTGCTCCTCCTCCATCTCCTCTTCCTCCTCTAGCCCCTCATCCTCATCCTCAAAGGGGTTCGACCCCGCGGGCGCCGTTTTACCGGGCGCGCTCAGACTGACGAGAGACAGTGGCGTGATGGTGAGACACGTGAACACCAACACACATCTCACACAATATACACACACACACACACACAATATACACACACACCACCAACACACATCTCACACAATACACACACACACAATATACACACACACCACCAACACACATCTCACACAATATACACACACACCACCAACACACATCTCACACAATATACACACACATCTCACACACAATACCAACACACATCTCACACAATATACACACCTCACACACAATATACACACACACAACCCACACACACCACCAACACACATCACACACAATATACACACACACACACAACACACATCTCACACACAATATACACACACACACACACACCACCCACACTCACAATACCGCCCACAACACACATCTCACACAGAAAACAAACACATCTCACACTCAGAATATACACACATTACCTACAGAACACACAAAAACAGTACTCACAGAATACACACACAAAACAAAGACACACCAAACAAAGACACACCAGCAGAGAATGGCACACATCTCAGGTGAGCCCAGGGGAATATTAGCTTTGGAATCATAATGTGGGCATAGGCTTTAAGAACGACTAGGACTTCTGAACCCAGTACACAGGGAATGTGGACATTTTTCCCCTGAGGGACGAGTTGTGTGTGTGAGAGACGGTACACCTCTCACACATCAAGTGTTTAACATGTACAGACAGTTATATATAATGGGTACGGAATAAGCAGACATCAACACAAAAACACCCCTTACGCAAGGAGTAAGTACAAATCATTAATTATACCCACAATGCAAAGCATGGCAGAAATGTGTTGCCACAGAAGTCACATGACACTGTCACATGACGATGAGTCACACATTTTGCTCAAGGGCTTCGTAATCTAAAACAGACAAACTGCAGATAGGGTGTCCCACCTCAGACCACCACACGACTTGAAGACCTGACTACAGGGAGCTCTCTGTAGAAGCAGCCCTGAGGATCCCAACATGTATTTGACCCGGTTGCTTTGTGTGCCTTTATGGAGGTTGCAGGGAACAGAGACGGGGGAACATGGGTTGAATTAAAGAGGGAACTAGACACAGGATAGGATCATAGGTTGGAATCAAACCTGAACATCCCGTCAATATTTGTATGTGTGATTTCTTCCTTGGTAAAGCAGTATGAACGTTCTCCTAAGCCTGCCGTGCCAGGAGCGATGCCAGGAGCGATGCCAGGAGCAATGCCAGGAGCGATGCCAGGAGCAATGCCAGGAGCGATGCCAGGAGCGATGCCAGGAGCGATGCTACTCGGTAAGCCCACTAGGGGGCAGAGCCACGAGAGGAGCACATGTCATGACATGATGCTTAATAAAGATGACCACACGCTTTGAGCCTACTTGAGGAAATACGCCGTGCTCTTTGCTGTGTACCAACCGTTAGCCTGTGGGTTAACAGTCTTGTGCTAAGTTCGGGCTATATTTACACAGCCCTGCTACGCTGCAGGCGCTGGCAGGTCATCTAGTGGACCCTGGAACAACACGACCCCCAGCCCCAAATAGTCAACAAACACTACAGTCAGAGCGGTGACTATGGGCAGGAAGCCACGCATATTACGCTCACGTTGAAGGCCTTCCTTTATAATGCACAAAGGATAGGAGAAGATGCATCACACAAACGAAAACCAACACTAACTTTATTCTGTTGATAGAGGGGTCGGGGGTCAAATACCTGTCACGTTTATCATTCCCTGAGGCAACACACACACACACACACACACACACACACACACACTCTGCAAGAGTTGGACATCTCAGGTTAATCCTTTGGAATTAAGCTTTGGAATCTTTATCTATTGCATGGATCCTGTCCTTATTGGCTGATTTTCCTTCCAGAATCCACCCAACTAGCTTTCTCCGGAACATTCTCACGTTGAATTGTAGGCAGCTTTATTTAAAAAGGTACAATATGCAAGATTTGCGTTTTCAAGCTAGCTCCAGTCTAAATTGAGTAAAAAACACTCCTCACCCCTCCTTCTCCCTACTCTCTGCACACCCAAGGCTCGCTAGAAGAGATTTCTCCATGCTGCTCAGAGTCAGCCATTCAGCCCTAAAGTAGAGCCTGCACGACACAATGTGTTTACATCGCAAACTGAAATATTTTGCATATTGCACCTTTAATTCTAATTCAAAAGGCCATGTTGACATACGCAGCAAACATCACTGCTCTCCAAGCAGGTCTGAACCGGTCTGCAACAATGTAAAAACTATTTCAGTTTTTTCTTTAATTTGAGAGCCTTCCAGAGGATTGTATCCCACAGGGACATAAAGGATTGGGCCGCTTGGCCTGGCATTGAAGATAAAAGCTAGAACATGCTTCAGATCTGGTGTGTTTAGGAGGTGGGAGGGTTAGAGAGCAGCGTCCTCACCCTATGGGACAGGCATGGTCTGCCCGTGTGTATAGAACTGGGTACATGAGCGTAGAGGTGCGTGTTGGTGTATGTGTTGTATGTGTTGGTGTATGTGCATGTGTTGGTGCATGTGCATATATTGGTGTGTGCATGTATGTATTTATGTGTGCATGTGCGTACTGGTGTGTGTATGTATGTGTGCGTGCGTGCGGAAGGCCAAAAGGGTCAACACTATGCCTCATTGTAGACATGTATTCATTCAAATCGGCGTATTATATTACACTATGTGGAGGCTGTATGGGGCGTTTAATCCATGTTAATTTATTTTATTAATACACGGCTACAATGAGGGGTAGTTTTGACCCTTTTGGTTTTGTGAGTGTGAGTGTGAGTGTGAGTGTGTGTGTGAGTGTGTGTGTGTGTGTGTGTGTGTGTGTGTGTGTGTGTGTGTGTGTGTGTGTGTGTGTGTGTGTGTGTGTGTGTCTACCTGCCGCTGGTCTTGACCTGCTGCACCTGCTGGTCCGAGCCCGTCTGGTTGATTCCCGTCAGCGTGACGCCGTCAGTCTGCTTCTTCTTGGTCTCCCTGCGGCTCAGGGTCCGGTTCAGGTCCACGGACCAGGCCTGAGGACGGAGGACAGACGTCAGGGGCCATCACAAGCCTCAGGGGCCGGTGGCGTGCTGGGTGGAGGGCCTTCAGGGCCGAGGTATAGTTCTGGGTCCATTAGCCCCCTCTGGTATTTTCAACACACGTTTGGCGTTTTTATATTTTTTCACTTAAATGGATCAGAAACCATTTCCAAAGGGATCCACCAAGAAATGATGAGGCCATCGGTGTGTGGAGGAGCGGTGGGCTATAGCCGGGACATGAAGACCCTACCGGCGGCTTCTCAACACACAAGTATACATCCTCCTTTAAAAAGAGATGTGCCTTGAGAAGATACAGCAACTTTAGTTCCCTTTAGACTGCGCAGACTTCACTTATATTGAGTGATTTATGGGGGGGGGGGGGGGGCATCATGTGACCGGACCACTAGAGTCTACAGGGGACTGGAAAGAAGGGTGAGGAGGGGGCCATTCTGGAATGTAAGGGGTCAAAAGGTCAGGAAAGAAGAGGGGGAGGGGTTGGATTGGAATGGTAGCGACAGGAAAAGGTTGTGTCACATGACCAAGTGACCAACTTCAATATGGAAACAAGTGATGATATGAGCGGTCACACCATCACACGCACGCAGAGCCTCCCCCTCCAGTCACTACGTTGATGGTACGGTCCGCCCGTACGAGGGAGGATAAAGGCTTAGTAAAGGACACCTTTTTTAAATTATATAAAGAAAGAAGAAAAATACAAACAGAATAGAGGGGGAGCTGAATTTAACTATTTGGTGGTTGTGAATTCTAAAGCGTGTATTTTTAACTCATCCCAGCTCTAATATATTATAGCGCGGCAGAATGATTGTGTTGCTGTGGTACAACTTACCTATTATTTCAAACCTATGCAAAATCCTTAGAAAACAGGATCGGATGGGGAAAAATAAAGAAAAACATTGTATATATTTTTCATTTCTAACAATTTGCAAAGAGCGCACTGGAAGCAGAATGAAGGAGAAGAGGGCATCCAACATTAAACACTGCATTCTCCCAGTAGCAGCTCCCAGCATAACACCTCCCATATCTACACATCCACCCTTCCCATCCCCCCCCAACCCTCACTCCCCCTTCCTCCAGCTGACGTCATGGCTGGATGGCCCTCCCCTGCTACCCCCAGGCCGGGTACCTCAAACTGGGGCCAGTTCATGGGCATGCCGGGCCCGTGGTTGGAGCGGAACCACTTGAGGTCCTCCTCAGCGTCAGCGGCCGTCAGGGTGTCCTGCAGGGTGTGGTAGATGGTCTGGAACCTGGGTGGGTGGGGAGAGGGTTAGGGGTTTCTGCCTGGTAAGGAGGGAGGATACCCTGGACAGATCTAACATCACGTGAGCCCTAACACCCAAACTGGGTTGGATGATGGGGTGAGGGTCGGCTGGTTGTGTTGTTCCAAAACAAATGTCCACCAGACGTGGTGGACATGTGTGGGGTCTGACCTGTGATTGGTGGAGAGCGTGTGGGGTCTGACCTGTGATTGGTGGAGAGGTGTCGGGTTCTGACCTGTGATTGGTTGGAGAGTGTGTGGGGTTGACTGTGATTGGTGGAGGGTGTGTGGGGTCTGACCTGTGATTGGTGGAGAGTGTGTGGGGTCTGACCTGTGATTGGTGGAGGGTGTGTGGGGTCTGACCTGTGATTGGTGGAGGGTGTGTGGGGTCTGACCTGTGATTGGTGGAGAGCGTGTGGGGTCTGACCTGTGATTGGTGGAGAGGTCGAGGTGCTGTTTGACCTCCAGCAGGAGCTCTTTGAAGAAGAAGATGCGTTTGTTCTCAAACTCCTGCCACTGCTCAAACACCTGCTCCATGTTCTCCATGTACTGCGGCGTCAGCTTGTCCAGCTCGTCCAGAGCCTTCTCGTAGCGCTCCTGAGTCTGGAGGGACCGGATCAAACCAGACAGGACCGGACAGGACCAAGCCAATCAGACAGGACAAGAGCAGATGAAACAAGGATCAGAGAAAGAGTCAAACGCAAACAGAATGACTTTTTCTTAAACAACCCATTGATTCAGGTTTCCTGCTGACTTCTTGTGGACTGTAGTCCATTTATGTCCAACTTTTACAGATGCATTATCAGCTCAAACCACATCAGCTACAATGGCAACAGTTCCTCATATGCTGAAATCGGTGCCAAGTTAAATCCAAGAAAATTACATCACCTGGCACCAATTACAGCCAATCACAACACAGCAGCTGGAATAACCAGTCTTTGACCCGAGAGGGCACTGCTGTAGCCGGCGGTATAATTCATCAGTGACATCGCCAGAAAACGACCACCGGTAAGAGCCAATCAGAAAACCCTGCAGTTCCAGTGTTTGACCACAGGTGGTGCTGCAGCAGCCGGCAGGTTAGGTTGTCTCTGGTTAGCAGGCCATACCTTCTCCGTCTCCTGCTGGCACTTCTCCACCTTGTCCTGCAGCTTCTTCTGGGCGTCGGCGTTGTTCTCCATCTTGCCCGTGTTCTCCCGGCTGGTGGCCAGCTTCTCCTCCTTGCAGGCCGCATGGTGTGCCTTCTTCGTGGTCTCCACCTGCACGGGTCACCATGGTCATCCTCATCATCCCCTTCATTGTGCTCATCAGCACCATCGACTCAGATCACTATGCTGGTCTCTAATCACTATGCTGGTCTCTAATCACTATGCTGGTCTCTAATCACTATGCTGGTCTCTAATCACTATGCTGGTCTCTAATCACTATGCTGGTCTCTAATCACTATGCTGGTCTCTAATCGCTATGCTGGTCTCTAATCACTATGCTGGTCTCTAATCGCTATGCTGGTCTCTAATCACTATCCTGGTCTCTAATCACTATGCTGGTCTCTAATCACTATGCTGGTCTCTAATCACTATGCTGGTCTCTAATCACTATGCTGGTCTCTAATCACTATGCTGGTCTCTAATCGCTATGCTGGTCTCTAGTATTCTGATCATCAAACGCCAAAGGAAACACCTGGATGATGAAGTCTATATTTGTCCACCAGCAATGGACAAATATAACAAAACCACCCAACAAGCCAACATTTTTATATAAATTGCCATTACCTGGGCAATCTGGGAGAGTTAAAATTTTCTATATATTGTAATTTGCGTATTTGGTATATAGTTGCAGAGGACATTGGTGTAGATAGGATGCATACAAGGTCTGAGGGGAGAGCTAGGTGCCTGACATACACAGCCTGTAGGCATCCTTGATCCAAGATGTCTACCTTGACATCATACCTAGGATACCTTTTGGATCAAAGGGCCTCCTGAACGGCTCAACGTTGTGTCGCCTATGCAGTGATAGCTGCTAGCTTGATGAACTCCAACTGCCTCCAGAAAGTCAGCGTTCAGTAATTCATTGTGAAATTATGTCATTTCGGGGATACATTGGTGTGTTTGAAAGCGTTTCTCATGCGAGACTTGGCAAAACAACGTTTTCATTTGTGACCGGGTAACGGTACACCTTCATTTGTATAGGATATATATATATATATATATATATATATATATATATATATATATATATATATATATATATATATATATATATATATATATATATATATAAATAAATAAATAGGATTTAAATTTGTCCCTCGAGGCGTCACAAAATGGCAGAGTATCGGCAACAAAAAAATCCCACGATGCATTCTGATGTACCCTATTCCCTAACAAACTCCTACGCCCATTCTTTGGACGTAGGAGTTTACTGACGAGGTTTATTCCACGCAGGAAAGGTCCAGTCGGGATTCGAACCTAGGGCCTTCTTGCTGTGAGGCATCAGTGCTAAACCCACTGGGCCACCAAAACGTCACACAGACAGCGAGGAAACATCATAATAAATGGCTGGCCAAAAACATCCCACAATATCATTTGTATTGTTCCTTTAAGGAGATAGCGGGGGGGGGGTACTGCGAACGCTGCAAGAGGTGAAAGGTGTTGCAGCGCTCTGCTGTCTAGGAGGATGGGAGTGGAGTCATGGAGTGCAGAGAAAATAAACACACAACAGCCTTGAGTCAGGAGCCTGAAGTCAGCCGCACGGAGAGGCAGTGAGGTGGATAATCACTCTCCTCTTTCCTCAGCAGCGCTGTGAACAAGGTATACTCGTAGTTATCGAGCTAGCATCATTTTAGGTAGTTGTGTAAATGTGTGTAGGGTTCTTCAGGGTCCTAACGCCCTAATGTTACTGTGGCCTTCCATTCCAAATGAGCTTTCACATTTCATGTCTAAGAAACACTAAATACAACAGTAGGTATAAGGAAAGATCTCATGAATCACATCAACAAAACCATGAAAAGAAACCATAACAAAACAACAAAACATACTAATGACAAGTTAGCAGTTAGTAAAGTTGTGGGTTTGAACCCCAACATTCTCCCTGTAGGCATTCCTTAACCAGGACGCCCTAACCTGCACCGTAGGGGCATATTTGTATGTGTTTGCTTGTTCGTTACTATAAGTCCCTTTGGATTTGTTGGTTACTGTAAATACCTTTGGATTAGTTTGTTACTGTAAATACCTTTGGATTAGTTTGTTACTGTAAGTCCCTTTGTATTCATTGGCTACTGTAAGTCCCTTTGTATTCATTGGCTACTGTAAGTCACTTTGTATTCACTGGCTACTGTAAGTCCCTTTGGATAAAGCATGTGCTAAAGCCAGTCCCCACCCACCTCCCTCAGGCCAGTCCCCACCCACCTCCTTCAGGCCCCACCCACCTCCTTCAGGCCCCACCCACCTCCTTCAGGCCCCACCCACCTCCTTCAGGCCCCCACTCACCTCCTTCAGGCCCCACCCACCTCCTTCAGGCCCCACCCACCTCCTTCAGCCCCCACCCACCTCCTTCAGCCCCCACCCACCTCCTTCAGGCCCCACCCACCTCCCTCAGGCCCCACCCACCTCCTTCAGCTTCTTGGCCCAGGGCTTCTGGGCCTTGCGGAAGCCGTCCTCCGCCTCCTTGGTCTCCTTGAAGCCGCCGATCATCTGCTTGTGGTAGGCGTCGCGCTGCCAGTTCTTCACCTTCTCCAAGTCCTCGCCCATCAGCGCCGCCTTCACCTCCATGTGCAGGTCGCTCACCTTCTCCGCCTCCGTGCACAGCGCCCCCCAGGCCCGCTCCAGGGTGCCGTACTGGGGCCCTGGGGCCCCCACATCAACACCAGGTTAGGGTCAGTGCTCCCCTCCAGCAGCCTAGCCGCAGAGAGCTGGAGACATGGGGGAGCATGGCCCCCCCATGTCTCCAAGGTAATGCTTTCCACCGTCCGTCTAATCCAGATGACTAGAGGACAGATGTTTTGGGGAAGCGATTTATCCTCGTCTGTCATCAATAATGTCTCGAGTTACCAAAACAAGTCATGTCTTCAATTCATACAAGTATTCAGTTGTTCACATGACCCAAGGACAACAAAAATAAATACATTATAATCAATACATTTTCAGAATATCGAGTGACTAATTAATCGACTAATCGTTTCAATGCGTGAATAAATGGGATGTTGTA
>JACYXH010000300.1:185000-290000 GCA_026745465.1 Lota lota | reverse complement strand
GGCGACACTTTGACCTTTACCCACCGGGCTGAGTAGGAGAGAGGATAGATCCTATATCTATACCTATATAGATATAGGATCTATCCTATATCTATACCTATATATATATAGGATCTATCCTCTCTCCTACCCACCGGGCTGGGTAGGAGAGAGGATAGATCCTATATCTATACCTATATAGATATAGGATCTATCCTATATCTATACCTATATATATATAGGATCTATCCTCTCTCCTACCCACCGGGCTGGGTAGGAGAGAGGATAGATCCTATATCTATACCTATATAGATATAGGATCTATCCTCTCTCCTACCCACCGGGCTGGGTAGGAGAGAGGATAGATCCTATATCTATACCTATATAGATATAGCACATGATGTTAGTCTGACCGAGCTGTGTGTCCCAGGTGTGAATAACAGATACGGGTGTGGGAGTGGAGAGTGAGAGATCACTAGAGAGCTGCAAGGAAATCAGGAAGTGACAAAATCGAGCGGACAGGCACGGGCAAGCCACACGAGGCACTAGAGAGAGAGAGTTACGGACTACAAACAGAGAGACAGAAGGGAGAGTTACGGACTACAAACAGAGAGAGACAGAAGGGAGTGGGAGTTACAGAATAGAAACAGAGACAGAAGTTAGAGTTGCAGAATAGAAACAGAGACAGAAGTTAGAGTTGCAGAATAGAAACAGAGACAGAAGTTAGAGTTGCAGAATAGAAACAGAGAGAGACAGAAGGGAGTGGGAGTTACAGAATAGAAACAGAGACAGAAGTGAGAGTTACAGAATAGAAACAGAGACAACAGCCATTCGACCATGGAGAGCTCTAACTTTAAGTTAGAGCTCTCCATTCAGGCGAGTCCTGTGTGTATGTACGCACAATATATCACATGTGTAAAACACATTAGTATATATCACATATGATATGTGATATATCCTATGATGTATATGATATGTGATATATCCTATGATGTATATGATATGTGATATATCCTATGATTGATATGATGTGATATATCCTATGATGTATATGATGTGATATATCCTATGATGTATATGATATGTGATATATCCTATGACGTATATGATATGTGATATATCCTATGACGTATATGATATGTGATATATCCTATGATGTATATGATATGTGATATATCCTATGATGTATATGATATGTGATATATCCTATGATGTATATGATATGTGATATATCCTATGATGTATATGATATGTGATATATCCTATGATGTATATGATATGTGATATATCCTATGATGTATATGATATGTGATATATCCTATGATGTATATGATATGTGATATATCCTATGATGTATATGATATGTGATATATCCTATGATGTATATGATATGTGATATATCCTATGATGTATATGATATGTGATATATCCTATGATGTATATGATATGTGATATATCCTATGATGTATATGATATGTGATATATCCTATGATGTATATGATATGTGTAGGTATGATGCATCATCACAGTACGTATGTTCCGGTCCGTTGGCCCCGCGGAGCCTCTCGCCCTAACCCCTAACCCTAACCCCTAATCATTGATCATCATCACCCCACAGCACAGCGAGACTAAACCTCTAACCCCTAACCCCACAGCACAGCGAGACTAAACCTCTAACCCCTAACCCTAACCCTAACCCCTAATCATTGATCATCATCACCCCACAGCACAGCGAGACTAACCCTCTAACCCCTAACCCTAACCCTAACCCCACAGCACAGCGAGACTAAACCTCTAACCCCGAACCCCTAACCCTAACCCCACAGCACAGCGAGACTAAACCTCTAACCCTGACCCTAACCCTGACCCCACAGCACAGCGAGACTAAACCTCGGGCCCCGTTGGCCGGAGACGCCGCCGGACCAAACGTGTTGCCATGGCGACACCCGGAAGAAGAAAACAACATGGTTACACATTATGACATTGTTATCCTTCAATGTAATAATCCCATAATAGTCTGCTTATCTGGCCCGGGGGAGGGTGTCAGTGGAATTTGGTTTTCCATAATGGAGGGATGTATTTTTCCATTTCCTTGCTTTGTTTCGCAGGGATGCCGAAGGTGGAGCATGCAGGGCTGGATCGGAGCTCTACCATATTAGACTTTCACAGCAGGACATGTTGTCCAATCCCTGCGCAGACAGAATGAGGACAAATAGACCCAGAATGGCTTAGCTCCAAAGCTTGATATAGCTTCCTCTGTCACACACACACAGAGCAAACACAGAGCATGTAGCACAACATTCTTGCACACACACATACCGTTCACCAACTTGAGGTTATCAGTTTCCTCCGTGAGCGTGGAGGGGTCATGACCTTGACTTTCATTCCACTGCAGTGGGTCACCTCTGCCCCCTCCCCCCACCGCGCCCCCACCAGACTCCCACGGGTGGTGTGTGGAGATGTGCTGTGCGGCACAAAGCCATCAGGCTCTCTGGAGAGCACTGGGTATACCTCCGGTGATCGAGGGGTGATCGAGGGGCGAAGTGCTCCAGAACTCAGCCTCGTTCAGGTGGTAGAACCTCGAGTTCCACCGCTAATGTCCTGGGAGCTGCTTCTGGTCCTGGAACATGAAGAGCTCCCGTGGGACCGCTCTGTGGCCTCCACATCATGGGTTAACAGCAGCAGTGGCCGCAACAGACCCAGGCAGCCATGTCTGAAGCAGCTCCACCGCATCAGGCACTACACAGTGGGTTTGTTTCTCCTCCCTGATCACGGGGGCTGGCCAACCGTGGAGACAGAATATAATAGAGGGAAACACCATCTGCTACGTGGTACATGAAAAGAGGGTGGAGACCCTGACGTCACTCTCAAGAGACACATTTCAACATTCTCTCCTGTGGAACATCCTCACCCACTCACCACCCCAAACCCACCCCACCACCCCTGCCAGCGGCTGCTGCACTCCTGCCATGACAGAGCTTGGCGCGTGCGGAGGAAATATGGGAGACAGAGGGAGTCACCCCCGTGGCCGCTCCACCACCACCATCAGTGTTTGATCCCGTTACCACAGCCCGTCTCTCACTCACCCAGATAAGAGAGCTCTAAACCACAGCAGAAGGTTCAACTTTTATACAAATGTGAGGTTGTCTTTCTGGACCCTGGCGGGGTTTCGTGAGGTTTAGCTCCATGTTTAGACTCTCATTCAGACCTGAACCTATGTCCAGTGTACAGACATAACATTGTGGCAATACACAGTAATTAAGATAGAACTGTGAAGCTGTGCCACTAAAGGCCTACACCAGGATTGGCTGTTGTAAATCCCCGTTTGTTATGGAGGTGCTACAGAATCCAGTGTTTCCCAAGCGAAAAACAAGCAACTGTAATGTTTGTGTTGTGTGATGTAAATTACATACATAAATATATACGCACACAACCCTGGCCCAGCGTTCTTTAAAAAATTACAACGCAAATGAGTTGCCAACATATGATAACAGCTGCAAAGATAGCAGAAAATGAACTTTGTTTTTGCAAAGGTAAATACACAAAGATGTTATTGATGTGGATTCAGCCAGAGACTTGACTATTGTCTCCCTGTTCATCTTTAAATGCGACTTTTTTTCAGCCAATAAGACGTCCTACTTAAACTATCTTACACCTCGGTGTATACAGAACTATCTAAATGTATGTCCAATTAAATGTCATTTCAAACTTCAATCGCAATGCTTTAATACTTCAGCTACTGCTGCAACAACAAAGATTTTAAAGCAACATCAATGTAGAAGATTGGAAATAACCATACAATTGAGCTCAGAAGACAATGCAGCTAGTAAGATCAAGGCAGCCTATATCTTACTGAGTGAAACACCCATGACACAAGGTCAAGCAAAGGGCCTCAACATTTTAACATTCATTCCAATTCAAACGTTGAGTTTGTAAGCAAAGCAAACAGAAACGTGCTGGTACCCATAACCAGGACATGTACCTTGATAGAAAAACATCTTCCCCAGAGACTTCTCAGTTCCATGTCATGATGGTGACAGCCTTCCAATGATTGACTAAGATTGACTAAGGTTGACTACGGTTGACTAATGCTGAGAGGTTGGTCAAGACTTCCTTCCCTACGCCAACACATTCCTGATTTAGGACCATGATTTCGGTCAAACAGGCAATGAGACAAATCAATGTGTCACTGAGATGTCCCATGTGACCGAATTAAATATATTGTTAAAACACCAAGTGTTTTCAATAGAGTAAACTAGGATCACTGAGTTTGCACTAGGATCGAAGTAAACGGACTAAACAGAACAAGTAAGGAATAATCGGCACATTAATTATTAGTAAGCCCCAGAGGAGTCCCCGTTTTGTAGCGCAGGGTCCGTCTGCCTGCTAGGACCTCGACCGGGTCCAGGGTGTCTCCGCTTGGAAAAGCCGGCCCGCCCTCCAGGAAAGCGAGCGGATCAACAGCCCAGGCGAATCACTCACCGCGGACCCGACGCAGGCGGGCGGAAATACGTGATTAGTCCGCCCGAAGTTGGAGAGCTCCGAGTCGTACGAGCCGCCGCTCGCCGGGGCACTAGTTCATAAAAAAGTGCTACGACTGCTTTATATAAACTTCACAGGGCTGTAACGGCGGGTTCTACGTTTGGTGTATGAACACCCAGAACCCAAATAACCAAGAACAACGCATCACTGCCTGATGGTTGGACAGAGGAACCTAAGAGATCACTGGCTGACCGCATCGCTTTACGCCATAACGTCACAAGCCAATTGAAAAGTAACGTCTAGATTCAAACGTTGTTAAATGAGCCAACGCTTCCTCCAAACCAAGCACTAACACACTTTGGTGACGCCTTACCTGACTTGTTGGTCCTCTTGGGAGTGTTTACGGCTGAAGGGGAAAGCTTTGCGCTACTCTGATGATGTGATGTGGCCCCGTAGTTTCCTGCTGGTCGCACAGTCTACCGACGGGACCGAGCGGGGGCGCGCCTCGCTGACGTCACATCCCGCCCAAAGTTCGACGGGACCCGTTAAAGACCGAAGTTAAAGCAGCAGTCTGTTACTCTTGGTCAGAAACACGCACAGGAAGGGAGGAAAACGTAGGTATTGTTGAGTTAGGAAATTCTTTAATAACGTCTTCATTGACATGGTAACATTGCAGTTAAAATATGTCATGTTTTTCAAGCGCAGCACATACTTATTGAAATAGATCAATGAAAGTGACAATAAATTATTTATTCATATTTTGTTTAAGACATTTAATATCTTCATTTGTATAGTTCTATGTTTTAAACGGAACAATATTTAATAAAAAAGGACAGCACCAATAGTAATATTTTAAAGGAATACATAATTGAAATGCTAAACAGTGACACCTGTCAATAAAAAATATTCTAGAAGATCAGCCTTTAATAATTGTCATAAGTATAAAAGGATGAAAAATAGTAGGCAAGACATTTTAAAAGCAACGTCTTCCCTGTACATTGTTCTTTCTTTAGGGCTTTAGGCTTTGGGCATTGCTATAGTTAGCATCTCCTACATAAGCATCTGTTGATCCCACGATATGCTGTGTAGTTAGCCCGTCATTGTGATGAAATAGGTCGAGTTGTACTATTTTAATAGTTTTAAATGCTAAATCATGTTGGAAGTCAAACCCCACTCATGGACAGAACATACAAGCTGAGAATCAAGCCTTGAAGGCCAGAATTCCACACAAACATGAACTTGAATGAGATTATCTTATGCACATACAGGCTATCTCCATAGAAACTGAAGTTTGGAGGCGGGCTCAAAACTGTCAAGGTTACACTAATTTAGTTCTCTCTTGTTTTTAATCCCAAAGCCAAACTAATTAGGTATTATTTCATTAATAATCATGTTAACATTATATTCATTGAATAATTATATGTAATGTGAGTGAGACTTTTTCAGTGCTCGATTATTTATTTTTGAAAATGTTAATGTAAAATAATATTTATAAAATAACATAACATGAAATAAGAGTTCACATACTCTGAAAATAAGGTCACAAGAGGGGGCATGACATTTAAAACACATTTGAATTCCTGATGTGAACAAGAAATATGGCTACTGAGGTGACCTCTTGAATGTTTGAGATTTCAAAGCATGAAGATATAGAAGCCAAGTATACACATACTCCCAATGCATACCAAAATCTAGGATAAGCTGCAAGGATAGGCAATGAATGCAGGGAAAATTGCAATCAACTGAACTTGATGGAAACTGAAAAATAACATTTTGTCAATCTTAAGAGGAAAAAAGCAGCTTCATAAAATCCATACCGTATTTTATAATACCATATAAAAAGATACTTCATTTCGGTTCTAGGGCCTTGTTAATTCAGCAGTGTACCATAACACTGGCTCATCTTTCTTTGAAACCTCCACAGTCTGTAGAAGGCTGCCGTTATGATGTCCATCTTTGTTACCATGGCCTCTCGCCAATCCCACTATGTCTGCCATTATGGTTAGCCTCTGTGGGCTAGCCTCAAGCGTCGCAAATCATTAACCATGCATAGATTAACTGGCCGCAATCTCTCCGTCGACAGCTCCGCTAACATTCTGGCCCTACTGGTTTTCCTGGTCCTTCAGCATTGCCTCCAGCTTCAAGCACTACCTGGTATCTGTTCAGATACGATCTTCCTATTGGACGCCCCATCCCAGCACTGATTGGTCCTTCAAGGCATACTGGCCCCTTGTGTGTGTCTCCTATGCAGCTGTCAATAAAGTTTAGGAGAGCTCCACGAACAAACATAGAAGGGTATAAAAAACCTGTCAAGTTCGTCTCTTTTTCTTTTGTTTCATTTTCTCTCGCCTGGAACTGTCCCCAGGAAGTCGTCCTCGTCGCCGTGCAGCGGCACGACCTCACTTCCAGGTCGCGGCAGCGGGTCGTTGCCCGGCCCCAGACGCCGCCCCCTTGGCGCCCTTTGACCCCAGCGACTGACCCGAACGGCTCCGCAGCTCACGCTCAGTGTTCTCGCTCAGCGCCTGCTCCTCATCGTACCTGGGAGAGGAGGGAGGAGGGAGAGAGGAGGGGAGAGGAGGGGAGAGAGGAGAGGAGAGGAGAGGAGAGGAGAGGAGAGGAGAGGAGAGGAGAGGAGGAGGGAGAGAGGAGGGGAGAGGGGAGAGAGGAGAGAGAGGAGAGGAGAGGAGAGGAGAGGAGAGGAGAGGAGAGGAGAGGAGAGGAGAGGAGAGGAGAGGAGAGGAGGAGAGGAGAGGAGGGAGAGGAGAGGAGGGGAGGGGAGAGGAGGGAGGGCAGACGCAGGGTGAGGACGGTGGCTCACGGCATCTGTTGGGCCGTGACTTGTTTTCATCCCCCATCAACAGCCATGTTGATGCCACGCAAAGTACTTTGTATATGGGAGACCTTTACAACCTCCGATTATATCAAATTCATTTTCTGTGACCCCGTATGCAGAGCAGGTGGCCCTAAGTGGGGTCCTGGGCCAGAGGTTGAGGATCGAGGTGAATGATGTGGCCCTAGGGGCCACATGTTGAGGATCGAGGTGAATGATGTGGCCCTAGGGGCCACATGTTGAGGATCGAGGTGAATGATGTGGCCCTAGGGGCCACATGTTGAGGATCGAGGTGAATGATGTGGCCCTAGGGGCCACATGTTGAGGATCGAGGTGAATGATGTGGCCCTAGGGGCCACATGTTGAGGATCGAGGTGAATGATGTGGCCCTAGGGGCCACATGTTGAGGATCGAGGTGAATGATGTGGCCCTAGGGGCCACATGTTGAGGATCGAGGTGAATGATGTGGCCCTAGGGGCCACATGTTGAGGATCGAGGTGAATGATGTGGCCCTAGGGGCCACATGTTGAGGATCGAGGTGAATGATGTGGCCCTAGGGGCCACATGTTGAGGATCGAGGTGAATGATGTGGCCCTAGTTCACTGTGCTCAGCAGGCGGCCAGGTTCCACCTGGATTTACTGACTTGGCGACCAAACTACAAAACAGAAAACCAATATACTCTGTCCTGCTCTGAGCTAAGACAACACATTAGCCCCTTGCTTATTGGCGTTCCTGTTCCCACGAGGGAGTCTGTTATCTGAACTTTATCGTCCACATTTCTCTGTAGTTCAACATTCCAGCAGGGTCGATAACTCAGTCGGCAGAGCAACAAACTCTAGTGGCAAATGGTCATCCTCGGGTTGTTGGTTCAAATCTGGCTCAATACTGTATATAGAAATATATAAGTAGAGAAAGAGCATTTTAGGTTTATTAAAAACAAGGATAAACTACATACTAAAGCTAGGTTCGATTTCCAGCATGTAACCTATGTATTTATAGAAGAGATCGATTCTGTTCTACTGGATAACTTCTGGTGTAAACTTCCAGCCAACATAGTTAAAGAAGGCTTTGGGTGGTCAAAGAATGCTTCTGATAAATGAACAGTTGTGGTGCTTAACAGTAGTGTGTGTGGTCTGTCGCTAAGGCAACAACTGTTGGAAAAACATACATACTCTAAGTCTAAGCCAATGCCAACTGCTGCAGGCAAGACTTTTGTGTCTTACTGTGCTTGTGTCTTTTAAACGATAAAACAGTGGAGTGCATTATGTTTACTCTTGCAACAAATGCATTATCAAATTAAGAAGATGAAGCCCCTTCAAATAATGTCACAAATATCTAGTAATGCATATCCTTGAATTGTACTGGTAAAGATTCTCATTTCAAAGTAATAGCACAGTTACTCAGTTATTCCTGACTTTTGCCAAAAGCTACTGGATAAAGCAAAAGGTAGCCTCCTTCGAGCCAGAATTGAACCAGCGACCTAAGGATGTCAATTTTAACTCTACAGTCCTCCGCTCTACCAACTGAGCTATCGAAGGGCTTGAGCAACAATGAGGATGAGGTCACCGTGTTGCTTCACTCCGCATTCTTATATTTAGGCCTTGTGTACGCAAGAGTAGTTTCCCCTTCTCTGGCAACGGCAAAACAGCTAGTATTACATTCAGGAAGAGCAAGGCAGGACTCACCATCAAGAGGAATAAAAGGCAGCAGTACTCACACTACTTGGTAGTGCTGTGTGTAGTTAAAGCAGCAGTACTCACAGTACTTGGTAGTGCTGTGTGTAGTTAAAGCAGCAGTACTCACACTACTTGGTAGTGCTGTGTGTAGTTAAAGCAGCAGTACTCACAGTACTTGGTAGTGCTGTGTGTAGTTAAAGCAGCAGTACTCACAGTACTTGGTAGTGCTGTGTGTAGTTAAAGCAGCAGTACTCACAGCACTTGGTAGTTTCCCAGGGCCTCTCGGGGGGGGGTGCGGCTCCAGCGACAGTCCCCAGTGATGTCACCGTTGGGCGCCACAATGCTGAGTGTGTCGTTGATCAGGTTGTACTTCAGGATGCGGTCGTTGGCCGTGCTGGAGGTCAGCGAGGGGGAGGCGTTTACCTGCACACACACACGCACGCACGCACACACACGCGCACACACACGCACACACACACACAGAGTCTGGGGTTACAGAGCAGGTCAATGGAAACCACTTTTGAACACGCTTTGACAAGATTGACGGGGAAGCCTGTATGAGTACCAGCCGGTCTATAGGTTAGGGTTAGGATTAGGGTTTGGGTTAAGGGTTAAGGGTAACCTGCTAACCCTACCTTACATGATGACAACAACAACAACAACAACAACAACGGGTCTGATCAAACATTCTTCAATCAAAGGTCAATATGTCCACAGCCTCCCTGTAGGCATCTTGAGCAAGATGCCCTGGACACGAGCTGACAATGAATGACATGTTTCTGACTCCTCTGTTTCGTTGCTGTGGCTAAAGGACCACATACTCTAACTTATCAGTGTACAGGCTACCATGCACGTTCTTATCTGAACCCAACCAGCTGTGAGCTCATTGGCCACGGTGTTGCTAAGGTGTTGTTGGGCAGGAAGTGGAGCATAAGTTAATCGCAACACAAACCCACCATGCGTGTTATTATTGTGACGATGATGATGATGCTGATGATGATGATGATGATGATGATGATGTGATATAGGTGAACAGCTCTGCACAGGTTTGGACCTGCAGCTGCTTGGAAGTGGACTACTCTCCTAGTACGCCAACTTTATCCGCACTTTTATGTTCCTCACAACCAGAAACTTTATACTTAATTAGAAGTCATTTAATGTTGTATATAACATGATTTGTCGTTTATAGTTCTTTTTATAACATTATATAATAACAAGCACTGAAGTACTCTTATAAATAAAGTTATTATCTTCTATAATTATTCAATACTATACTTTTATAGTATTATTATTATAGTATTTAATATAATACTTTTATCCATTCAATTATACACTCACACTAAACACACATTAGAAAAACACAGGCAAGAGAAGGTAAGTACACACACACACACACACACACACACACACACACACACACACACACACACACACACACACACACACACACACACACACACACACACACACACACACACACACACACACACACAAGAGATATATCAGACCTCAGACCAGGAGAGGGTGAATAATGGGCTACAAAACACAGACTAAGACTAAGTGTGACAGAGAGCGTGAGAGGATTAAATAATCCATTATTAATCCCACAATGTGCAGTGTTACAGTGCAATAGCACAGAGCATCAGTAATTCAGCCTCTGTGTGTGTCTGAACTACACCAGAAATACTTAGAGATCCAGCCCAGAAACCTAGCTGAGCAAAGAGGGATGACTTCACGCTGAAACGACAGACTGAACAAACTCCATGTTGACTCCCCTGGTGGGAGGGGTTCTTTGAACCGCGTTTGAAAGGACAATAAGTAGGCGATACAAACAGAAGAAACCACCAGGTCAACTGGTGCCCATGCTGCTTTGTAGAGGTTACCTGCTTCCTGCTCGTCCAACATGACACAGCGGGAAATCTAATCTACTGCCATCGTAAAAGAGGTGTTTTGGTGGAAAAGAGTGTAACTAACAGAATCTATAGCACAGGCCATTATTTATGACACCCCCCTAACCCTAGTCCCCCACTCAGACATCCTTGACAGAGACGTAAGCAGTAGATGGAGAACGGCCCCACTGCTGCCTGCAGTGGGGCGGCTGTACAACACTCTGCTTGATGAGCGCTCTCCCTGGAGTCATGCGCTCCATTTGAAGGACAACTTTACAACACACACACTGTATTTGATTTGCATTGTACACACACACACACATTCACAAACGCGCATACACCAAGCTAGATCAATAGAAGCTCGCCTTGAGGCTGTTCAGACTGGCTGGACCAGGGAGCGTGTAGAGGAATGCTGGTCTGGTTTCACTGGGATATATCTCGGAGGAATCATCAGCTCAAGTTCTGGAGCTAATAAACACATGCACATGACGAGCATGTGCATGTGTTTCCCTGCCTATGAGTGTATGGCTGTGTTTGTGTGTGTGTGTGTGTGTTTATGTGTGTGTGTGTGTGCATGCCTGTCTGTCTATGCATACCTCTGTGTGCATGTGTGTGTGTTCATGTGTGCGTGTGTGTGCATGCCTGTCTGTCTATGCATACCTCTGTGTGCATGTGTGTGTGTGTGCTCATGTGTGTGCATGCCTGTCTGTCTATGCATACCTCTGTGTGCATGTGTGTGTGTGTGTGTGTGTGTGTGAGTGAGTGATTCTCACCTCAATGAGCCATGGCTTCAGCTTGTCATCGATGATGATGTCATAGCCGTAGCACTCGAAGCAGTGCTTGTCATTGTTCATCACCGGCTAGGGAACCAGGGACGAAGGAAACGGAGGAACGAGAGAGAGAAAAGGAATCACTTCTTTAAGGATAATGCTGCATCCGGAGAGAGAGGAAACATTAACACACGGATAAATATATGAAGACTTATTCAACACCACAGGACCATACATGTCAAGTCACTTCAAGTCAGTTGCGTTTGTATAGCCCTTAATCCCAGTTAGTCTCAAAGGGCTTCGCAGGCCATATCTTTAGTACCTTACATTTAGTACCTTACATTTATCTCAGACCAACTTGCCTCCTGCGTCTCATTTGAGGGAAGCGGAGGCGTAGCAGGAAGTAGTGAGTCATGCACACAAAAAGGAACTTTTATCAATGAGGTTTCAGATGATCCCAGCCCATAACACTTAATCACAGTAAAACACAACACATAAAGGTCTAAAAAAAGATGACATGTTTTACAACTCAGCCTTTATGTTCAGCTGTCGCTGAACCAGCATAACTGTAGGATTCATGTTAACATAATTACATAATGTTTTTATGATCATTCCCCTTTGTAAACTTCTGCTACACCTTAATTTACCCTGAGGGAATAATGAAGTATATATATCCATCTACTTTGCCATCTCTCTCTCTCTCTCTCTCTCTCTCTCTCTCTCTCTCTCTCTCTCTCTCTCTCTCTCTCTCTCTCTCTCTCTCTCTCTCTCTCTCTCTCTCTCTCTCTCTCTCTCTCTCTCTCTCTCTCTCTCTCTCTCTCCTCCTCCTCCTCCTCCTCCTCCTCCTCCTCCTCCTCCTCCTCCTCCTCCTCCTCCTCCTCCTCCTCCTCCTCCTCCTCCTCCTCCCCTCCCTCCCTCCCTCCCTCCTACTATAGCAGAAAACTGAAAATAGAAATGCACTCCTTGCATCAAACAAGGAGTGTGATAATAGATAGATAGAGATAGAGAGATAGATACAGATCTAATATCCTACGTACATATGTCTGCATGATAATACATCCACATCTCTGCATGTGTAAAGTGAGTGTTCCTCCACTCACAGCGACGGCCTTGAGGGACTGCACCACGATCCAGTGGATCTGGTCGAACAGGTGTCCGGTGACCTCCTTTCCCCGGGTGCTCTCCAGGTACAGCCGCAGGTTGCTCACCGTCCACTTGCCCCCGTGCACGTGGTTGTAGTCGTCCTGCAACCGCACGTGCACGCTCGTCACCACGGTCACGTGCACGCTCGTCACCACGGTCACGTGCACGCTCGTCACCACTTTTATAGTTATTTTGTGGTTATCATAAACCCAAAAGCTATTAGAAAACAACGTACTGCATGTGCCTTGCGCGATCACGCTAGCACATGCAGTGTAGTGATCTACCAAGAGGTGCTGGGTTCATTACCCGCAGCATCCTTGAGCAAGGCATCTCAATCTGATGCCATGTTTCTGAACCGAAGGCCCTGGAAAGCATCTGTTTGCCGTAGTTATGACTTGATTATGAATGATGAAGTTCTGTCCTCACCCCGTGTTTCTGGATGGCAACGTTGGTGAGGTGAATGAACATGTTGTCCAGTTCACTGGTGCTGGGCGTGTACTTCACCGTGCAGAACCGGCAGAACCCCAGCTTGTACCTGCCACACACACAACAGATTAGTATATAAGCATATTCACCACGTGTTCTGTAAATAGTTATAATTTAGGCAGGAGCCCACTCACATCATATACAATCTTTGGATGATTTCACTGATTTAATGAGAATCATTAGAACCACTACACAAATTTGAAATTAGAGTAATGATTCACAATTTCCAATAGGTTTTTACCAAGTGAGTGAAGTTGTATATTTAAATGAAGAGTATTACTCTTTATATCGTGTAGATATATAGGCCTGCTCAAGATAGAGGCCTAGGCTACTATATACTCCAAATACTCTGTTTAGCAACAGCTGCACCACATCCTGTTACTGCTCTTAAACAACAGAAGTCCGGCCCGATGCGATAACACTATCAGAGATGAAAGCACTCAACATCCGTCTCGCAGGAAGCCCGTTGTTTGGCTTCATTCTGCACAGCCCTGTTTGACTAAGGTGGAGTTCACACTATTCTAACCCTAGTGTCATTAGCCTCGAGATGTTTCTGTGTTCATGGATCAGAATACAGACTAGCGATGAACATACGAACGTACATCGCAATGTGACTCCATTTCGGAGGTATAGTAGCATAAGAATAGGAATATTCTTAGTGTACAAGTCCAATAGTGTTGTAGTCATTGTTTAGTCATTAATCTTATAATTGCTTGTCATTATGTGGTAACACTGTTGTGTTTCAAACTGCCACAGCGTTTCTCATGTGAGTCGTGGCAAAACAAAGTTTTGATTATCCTAGGTTACGGTATATTTAGGTTTATTCAGGATTTTACATTACTACAACTCTCTTGAGTACTCTCGAAATGGCGGAGTAACAAAAAATCCCATGCTGCATTCTGATGTACAAGCCTGTGCTAGTTGGAGATGTAGCTTACATGTAGCATTTGAGGGGCCGGTATGTGGTCACCAAAACGTAAAGGCGCAGGTCAAACTTTTTGCCCCCGATAAGAAGTGGATTGTCGATGTACAGGGAGATGACGTACGCTTCCTTGCCACTAGAGGCCGCCATAAACCTGCAGCAAAAGGAGCAAGTGTCAAAACATTTAGCGATTTAAAAGGATTTTAATGGACAACCAAAGCAGTATAAGTTCACAAAAGCTGACTTTCGTTAAATTAAGACACAAGTTAAGATACAATACTTATAAAATTGAATAGTTACTTTCAATCTCTTTTTAAAATGATGTAGTGTGTAGTGTGACAAAGCAGTGTGATAAAACATGATTTCTTGTGTATTTTGCGGTTCGAAAAAACAGTGTTGGACTGCAGCCAAACAGTGAGATCATGAAGAGTTTCAATACAAAGTGTAATGTTCCCAACCGAAAATAGGTCACACCCACCTCTATGTAAATCTATGCAAAGTGTCACCACTAGAGGAGGTACCTGTGTGTGTGTGTGTGTGTGTGTGTGTGTGTGTGTGTGTGTGTGTGTGTGTGTGTGTGTGTGTGTGTGTGTGTGTGTGTGTGTGTGTGTGTGTGTGTGTGTGTGTGTGTGTGTGTGTGTGTCTGCACACGTGAATGAGTGTTACAAAGAGTCATTGTGGACACTTGGACAGATGTTAGTTATACAGGTGTTATTATGAAGTGGATGATGAGGATGCCGATGATGAAGATGACGACAACGACGATCATGTTGACGACAATGAAAACCGTGATGAGGAGGAGGATGAAGAAGAGGGTTACTCACGAGGAGGTGCGGCTGTCGCGGGACCACTTCTTGATCTGGGACAGCTTGTTGATGAGGAAGATGCCCTTGCCCTGGGCTTTCCCACAGGGCTTCATGATCCACGTGGTGGACGGACTCTTCCGAAACTCCTCCACGAAAAGGTTGTAGTCCGCAGGCAGCATGAAGGTCACCGGGACGAAGTCTAGTGGACGAGGAAAGGAAGCAGCCAGAGGAGACACGATGTTAAAGAACATTCTCTGAGCTGCTGTTGGTCTCTTAGCTCAATGAAAGCTATTTGGGATTGAATGAAATACAATTGACCGCTACTTTTCAGTAATATTGTTATGTTTATTATTATTTTATATTTATGTATTTTCAACACATTAATGAGCAGGTAAGCATCTTATGACTCTCTCATAGTTTCTAGTGGCTTGAGGAGAGAAGTCCAGCTCACTGGTTGTAGGACAGATGGACCCTGAATGCAACATCAACACCGTCAGACACCCTGTGTGTGATGTACATCGACGGCTCTCTGGCGCCTCACGGCTCTCTGGAGCAGTGAGGGGGGGCTTCAATCAGGGGGGGGGCTTCAATCGCAGGGGCTTCAATCAGCAGGCGAGGTTTCGAAGGCGAACGCTCTGACCGCTAAGCTAAGTTAGCTCTGACCGCTAAGCTAAGTTAGCTCTGACCGCTAAGCTAAGTTAGCTTTGACCTCTACTGAAATTAGACCTACCCCGGAGGATACCTAGGACTTCTTTCCCTCCGTCACATATACACTGAGAGAAAGTGCAGCTAGCATGAAAGCGCAGATGGCATCAATGTGTAGCTAGAAGGAAAGCTTAACTAGTATGAAAGCACAGCTAGCATCAAAGCATTGTTAGCATTTCAGGTTCAGCTACTACGTTGTAAACACTGACAGCGCTACTACCTAGATGGATGTATTTCCCGTATTCGTCCTTCTCGGCCAGCGGGCTGGCCTCCTTCTCCAGATCTTTGCGGTAGCGCTTGATGTTCTTGATCATCAGGTCCTTCCGGGTCAGCTCGTAGTGGTTGGGGAAGTGGTTGACCATCTGGTCGTCGGACAGGCGGTAGCCAGTGTCCACGCTGAACACTGTCCGAATGGTCTGGATGCTCATCCTGGTGACCGGGGGGCCGAGGTGCGACCACAGAGAAGATATAACCATTAAGGGAGTCCTACCAGGAAACCTCAGGAAGACCTCAGAAATCCTGAGGCTAGTTTGACATTTGTGCCCACATTCATGATTGATTATTCTAACTCAATACTAATCTATTATTTCCAAGCAATTGAACCATCATATCTGCTTTTGTTTTGTGCTACCATTATATGCATGCCCATCCAGCACCTAACCCTCCCTGGGAATCCTCTGGGTTCCTTCTCCAGCTTAGCTTTCTACCCTCTGGGTTTTGGGGGACTTTTTCTTTGGCCTTCAGAGGGTTAAGGGATTAGGGGGTGACATTAAACTGCCCAGTGAAGCCCTTTGAGACTGTACCTGTGTGGTGCTATTTAAATAAAAGCGGCTTGTCATGTTTTACTTGGCTTTCCCCAAACCGGTCTGTGAAGTTACCAGTCATCATCGTCCCTTTGTGTCTGTAAAGCCTGGTGAGTGTTGAGGATCTTCATGTCGTCACAGTTAGCTTTCCTGCTTCCATGTTTGCAATTAGTATCAACAATTCAGGTTATTGGTTTACGGGTGAACTAGCATGAGAATCGTACCAGTAGAAGTTCCAGTCGTCACTGTCGGTGACCGGAAGCCATCCCCTCTTCTCAAAGTTGTTGATGAGCACCGACTTCTCGATGTCCGTCACCCACTTCACCTTCCCTGCCATGGTCCCACCCTCTAGAGGTGGAGCAGAGAACAGCACATCTGATTTGGTCAGAATGTGGACCGGAGTGCACACACCCGTGCACACACACACACACACACACGCACACACCCGCGGACACACACACCCGCGCACACACACACCCGCGCACACACACACCCGCGCACACACACACCCGCGCACGCACACACACACCCGCGCACGCACACACACACACCCATACACGCATGCACACCCAGTTGGGGTAAGGGGCATCTTGCTCAAAGAGGCCTACAGGTTGGCTGCAAACAGTGGGGTCAGACACCCTAACCACTAGCTCAATCTCCCAGCGTGATGGACATGGGGATCACCGCATAGTCAGGGAGAGGGAGGTCCTTCTCCTCAACAATTAGAATGATCACTCTTTTTTTGCACAGCACCTTTTGAAAGCAGGTTACAAAGTGCTACAAGACCGCAATAGAGAATAGAATATACAAATAATACTAAACACTACACATAGAGCCTATGTGCCTCTGGACAACGTGTCATACAGTAAAAGCTATTTAGTAGCAAATGAGTCAGGGACAGCATAGGATAAGCCAGTTGTGTGGAGTGAGGCAATAAAGACACATCTGTAATCCGGCTATACACAGGAGGAGGCAAAACCGCAGAGATGGAGAACTAGGTTCAGACATGTAATCATACCACCCCGGGTACCTTGGCAGAACCAGGAGAGACCGTCAGATGAACTCCACAAAACACAAAGTTTTAGTCTGAACTAAGACCGACTCATCCTCTGTCCTCTGTATTTGCTGGGTACCTTGCAATAAAAAATACAAAATCCCACACAGCTCCACTCTTACTGGTTATTGACCGAGCAGTGTGACTAGACATGGTAGTCCTGCTGCCTTAACATCCACCTCCCCTGAACACAGACAAGTGACCGGAATTAGGCAGAGACCATAACCTATACCTGTAAACCAGATCTAGGACAACTCCTTCTGGAGTGAGGAGTCTCTCACACACACACACACACACACACACACACACACACACACACACACACACACACACACACACACACACACACACACACACACAGGCACACACACACACACACATACACACAGGCACACACACACACACACACACACACACACACACACACACACACACACACACACACACACACACACACACACACACACAGATACATACACACACACACACAAACAGAAAGATTACAGACAGGTAGACCGATGAGAAGAAGGTATCAAACTGCAGAGACAGATGATGATAAACCATAATAGGTTCATATGATCCATTCAGCATACCTGTTAATGTTAAGAAACGCCGGTCATCAGCATGAGCTAGGCGTTGGGTCCACCCTGGTTTATCCTAGAGCACAAGCTGGAGGGATATCATCCGGTGATGCAATGACATTCAGTTTACCTTAAGGTTAATGCAAAGTCAACAAACGTCGTTCTGGCATCACCAACAGTTGCACACAAGTCCATGATATCAATGGCCGTCAATGTGACTACATGATGGCTGATCATGTTATCGATCGCACCCCGATGGGTGACGAAACGCGCCGTGAAAATACACTTATTATTTGCAAGACAAATCCAACGCTTGCATACCATGGGATTGTTCCGTTCTATTCTGTAAGTGTGTGCGGTTGTAGTTGCACACCTGATTGATTGAAATATATAAATACTGCTGAATTACCAAAAAATAGGTCGACAGCAGAGGCTTTATATCTTCCGGTTAGATAGCCTAGCAACCGAAGACGCAGTGATGTCATGCAGGATGTTGAACATCTCATCACCAGTAGAGGTCGCCTTTGTCCAACTCACACAACAAGTGCTCCCCAGATATCCATGTTTTATGCGACACGGTGATAGAAATAAGTTGTTATACACACATCGTACACCAAGTTACAGCCCTAAGCGGTCATATACGTGTATGGTGAGTATCCTTGGCGGTTACAAATGCAAGGAAATCGAAGTTTTGTGCGTGGTCTCCATGGCTGTAATGTTTGTAGGGCCCACTGGTGGTCAGTCGTATACCTGCATTCAGAGGAGTGGCCAGTGTTTTTGATAGTTACCTGAAAGCGACAAGATTAAAGGACGCTGCTGTAAGTAGTCCACCGCAATCCTCGAAATAATTCATATTTATTGTTCATTCTTAAATAATATTATATTAATAATGTGTCTGTGTTTGCTACAGGGCGGCGTCTACTTTAATCTACAAATAAGGCAAGTTTTAATGGATTTCAATGCATGTACCTGTTCCTTTGTGTTAATGGTCGATGCGCTCATGATTGACATCTAGAACATATTCAACCCAAATTAAAGATTATGCGGTGATAATATTATTCAATATTATCCTATAAAACGTCAAAAAGATTTCTATGCTAGTATTGGGCAGTATTTGATCTTCAGGACGACCTTTGCTCGGTCTTGGAGAGAGCGATGACTTCATTCTTTGTTATGAACACAAGTCGTCATGTGAACAAGCTATGCTTGGTACTCTTCAAACCACTTATGGTAATCAAATGAAACTAACATTTTTATGTTTGGCCTGTAAATGGTTCATTGTGCAATTGTCTGAATAAAAAATGCACATAAGAACATATAAGACATTAGGACAGAAAACCTTTATACATAGGCCAATGGTGTTTTTGACGGATTTATATAGTTTCTCTTGGCTTAAGTCCTTTTTAAGGGGAGTGAGTTTTAACTATTTATATAGCATTCGCTGATGAAATATTTCAGTTGACGGGGAAAGCAGTTTGGTTCAGTTGAGTTATGGAAATTAAAGATTTGCATTCGGACTAGGCTACCACCTGCTCCATGTTTACCGAACAGAATCAGACACATTACAAACAGGATTTCAGTCTTATGCGTGGTTCATTCCAGGAAACTAAATTATATAGTATTACTATAAATAATATCCTAACAATAATAATCATATATATATTTTGAATGCCTATTATTATTATTATTATTACAACAATATTGAAACTCTTTCAAATGTTTTGGTAGTTATGATGGGCCTAAACAGTCATCTAAATGTAACCTGTTTGTTATGATGAAGCTCACCAACAGTAATAGGAGAGTTGTTTTTGGAGTTGTCTGAGGGTTTATCAACCTGGATGATCGCCAAGGCAACACACCTTTGGTCTATCCTGCTCACGTGACCTGGTATATTTACACAGCCAGTACATAAGCGCTGGAGACAATGGGCATAACACATGTAGGCCTTCACGCGCCCACACACACACAGAGTGTCCCAGACTGTTGCGGAGGCAAGTTGTAAATATGTTTTGCCGTCATCCAAATGGAATTGTCTCCCAACAGACAAGGAAAACCCGGTTGAACAGACACACACGTGTTCCAGGCTGGACCTGTTGAAATGAACGCCTCGACCGCCATGGTTCAAGTCAAGTTCAGGTGCTGCCTTGTTTTTCTCCCCTCACTGATTCTGCAGTCTGTCAAGAAACTGGTTCTCATGCAGTGATAACAACAGGCGTCATCATTTGAATTTTGCTGTAGGCCTGTTGTGCGTTTATGAGTCTAGTTATAAATGCTTTATAATGTCTTCCTCTTTTTGGTGCGCTTTGAGTGCCTTTGTCACATGTGGAAACAGATACCTAAAACCCAACAAGTGCTTATACCTTAAACCTGCATTTTGTAACCGTACCATTGCAGCGAGAGGCTGCCAGTGGGAAAACGCGCAGAGTGCAGCCTTAAGTAATGTTGTCTACGTCTCAATAGAAGCAACGCCCGGGCCGCTCAGGTCATCGGTCGCCAGTTAGCTCTGATCGGAGACCAACTCCACCGGAGCCGGGCCATAGGACCACCAAACCCACTACCGTCTCCCCTCCGCATGCTGAGACCGGCCCTGACCAGCGCCATCTACAGGTATACAAACGCACAGCACCACGGCCTCCGTGGGATGAAAGGAAGAAAAACGAATGGAAAAGGGGGGATTTAAAACATGTAATCTCTCTTCCCCCCCCCAGGGATGTCCAGAAGCAGTTGTGGGGGGTGCAGGGGGGTCTCTACGGCGCCATGAAGGCCTGGCTCGCCTCCATCGCACCCAGCCAGGGGCTCTTCAGAGTGGAGGCGCTGTCAGCCTGGGTAGGACCGCCCACTGATGTTCTAGCACAAAGCCTTGCTACTTAGTTACTTAGCAGGAACCATTAGGCACTTCACTACTGGCTCAAATCTAAACTGACCATATTTATCAGTAGGAACTTCATGGCAGGACTACGGCAGGTTCTGGAATATTCCCCAATGAACTCCGTATGTGTGCAAAGGCCGTAAGCCATCACGCCCATAGCTTGGGACATTTGGACTCAAAGCCAGTACGTTTTGGCTGGGAATATAGCACTCTACACAAATATCCAATCTATCGCAATCTAGTGATTGGATTTCCCAAATGAAAGGTTGTGGGTTCAAACCCCAACGTCAGCAGTCTACCTTGAGGATGATGCCCCAACCCCTACCTGCTACTTAATGACATGAATCAGCTCAGGTCACTTATGATGAAGCACCTGCTAAATGACCCCCTGGTAGGTGAGGGAGCAGAGGCATTAACTTGTTCTTTCTTTTCTTTCCACAGGGAAACGGCGTTGGCTGGATCAATGGCATCCTTCTGACAGTGGCGCTGGTTGCCACGGCGAGCATTTGCACTGCATTATGGGTAGAGTGGGAAGGCTAGTGGGCGGCGACACAGGGGTTCTTCATCTGGTCACGTGACATTGGAGGGGTGCGGACAGGGTGAGGGGGGTGCTGTGTGCAGATAACCAAATGATTTTAATCATTATTATTAACTGTCTTTTCCTTTGGCCGTTTGCTTTTGCTTCTTTTATTTTGTATTTTTGAAAACGAATTGAATGTTATAATTAAGCATTGTTAATGACACTGCAGGATTAGAGCCGAGCAAAACTCAGGTGTAGTCATGACGATAAAACCACTCGTAACACATAAATATTAAGATTGCCCGTCCTAAACGTCAGGTTTCTTAAAGAGTTCTGTTATTTTATATTGCACTGATTATACCTATGTTATGATGATTATTCCTACACAAAGAAACAAACTTATGATAGGTGGACCTCAGTGTTTCTGGAGCTCGGGAGACCATTTGGGGTCACCGGTTAGTTAAATGGGGCCAGTTTTTTTATTAAAAAAAAAGATTTAAAAAGGATGAAAGGTGTCATAGAAAGTCCTGTGTATACAAAGACTAATAATTCGTAGCGAGTGACTAATAATCACTTATCGTGGTATTTCACTGGATCATCGATATTTCCGGTATATGATGATTGGTTTAAAAGAATGTGGGGGAAACGGATGCACAAATTTGTAAGAAGGGTTGGCAAACATTTTGGGGCCAAAGAAGGTTGGGAACCATTGGTTTAGAAAGGGAAGTGATGCATTGGGAGTGTTGGGAGGCAGGGGATGTAGCGTTCGTCAAGATGTCCAGTATCTTGTAGCGCGTCCGTTGCTCTGATAAAGCTGTGTCTCTGTGGGTTAGTGTTGGTTTGTGTTTCTTAATGACTGTCATTGAGTCATGACTTAATGACATGCCTGCGGCCTTTTTATATGGAACATCTTTTCCGGACATGAGATGGATTTTTTTGTTATTTACAACTGATATGTAGCCTTAATCATTACCAAAGGAAGCTGGACTTTCTCCTTCGGAATTTAAAAATGCTTATTCACAAATAAAGTTTTAAGAAAAAAATAAACATGACTTTCATTTATAAAAGCGGGATATTTAATTTAGTCACACGCGCACACACACACACACACACACACACACACACACACACACACACACACACACACACACACACACACACACACACACACACACACACACACACACACACATGCACACACACACACACACACACACACACACACACACACACACGTCCTCTGGCGCCCCCCTGCATCACTGCTCCTCATGGGGGGCGACCACATCCACGTGGGAGTACGTGCGGTACGCCTTCAGGTTGCACTTCTGCAGCGTGGCCCCCAGCTGGCGGCCGGGCCCCACCTCGTAGGTGCGCGGGAAGCCCTGGCCCTGCGTGCGCTCGTACATCTCGTGCAGCGTCTGCTCCCACTTGACGGGCAGCACCGGCTGCTGGGCCAGCTGCCTCCGCACGTGGCCCGCGTGCATGTAGCGCTTCCCGTCCACGTTGGAGTACACGCTGATGCCCGGCCGCCGCACCTGGGCGGGGGCGAGGGACGAGGAGGCTGGACACGGGCGCTCAGCTACGTATGCTAATGTATGCTATGTATGCTATGTATGCTGATATATGCTATGTTATGTATGCTAATGTATGCTATGTATGCTGATATATGCTATGTTATGTATGCTATATATATATATGCTATGGTAGCCAAGCATATGCTAACGAAAAGTCAAGAAATCCCTTTTGAACTTGATAAAATGTATGAGTATTTTTGGAAATCTGGGAAGGTTTTTGTAATGGACTCAAGTGACAGACAGGGGGCGCCATACCTCTATCTGTCGGAGGACGTCTCGCAGCGGCTCGCAGGCCGACTCCATGAGCGGCGTGTGGAAGGCGCCGCTCACCGGCAGGGGGCGGCACCGGGCGAAGTGCAGCCGACGGGAGTTCTGCTGGAGGAAGTCCAGCGCCTGCGATAGAAATACAACGTTATGTAAACCGCTCATCAGGATGTCAACATGATTACTGTTAGCCTATGTTATCCAATTAGATAAGATAGTGCTTTATTAATCCCTGACGAGATTTGTGGGTGTCACCACACAAAGTGCAGGACAGTAAAATATATATATAACATCAAATACATATCAAATCAAATGTATTAATATGTGCACATTCGAAAACAACCAGCGTTGACCAAAGTGCAAATTCAAGGAGACCAGCAAACAAAGCATACAAACAAACTAACAGACTGAAGAGTTAGGGGAGACTGGGCTAACACAGGGGAACAGGGCTAACACAGGGGAACAGGGCTAACACAGGGGAACAGGGCTAACACAGGGGAACAGGGCTAACACAGGGGAACAGGGCTAACACAGGGGAACAGGGCTAACACAGGGGAACAGGGCTAACACAGGGGAACAGGGCTAACAGGGGAACAGGGCTAACACAGGGGAACAGGGCTAACACAGGGGAACAGGGCTAACACAGGGGAACAGGGCTAACACAGGGGATTCATGTTGTTGAATTCATTGCTGTCTTTTAGTAGTTTAGTAGTTCGTGCCTACTGATAAATCCTATTTCTTTGTTTCTTTATGAGCTGCACATTTAGCTGCTTGCGTTTGGTTTCTTGTCGCTGTTCTATACATTATATATGTGTGTATATTCTGAACGAGCTTTACTACCATAGACTAATGTTTCACTGGGTGCCACAGCAGAAAACAATCTGGCGCCCCCTACCTGCTGGTGACCTGCGATGACCCGGCCATCGGGGAACAGGAAGCTGGCCACACTGCAGACGGGCTGCTCCACCCCCAGGGTCCTGCAGTGCTCCAGGGCCTGGAGGCAGGCCTGTCTGTACTGGGCCTGGGGTCTGCCCAGCACAGACAGCATGCCGCTCGCCACGCGCTCCGAGGCCGCCTGCATGGCCTCCGCCCGCACCTTCACCGCGTAGAGAGCTGCCGGGGAGGGAGGCACTCTTATTACTGCCCTGGATGCATGCTGTCTCTCTCTCTGCAGCTCCCCTTCTGCCTCCCCCCTCTCTCTCTCTACCACTCCCTAGTCATATCCATCTTCACCTCTATCTCCCCCCTCTCTCTCTCTACCACTCCCTAGTCATCTTCACCTCTATCTCCCCCCTCTCTCTCTCTACCACTCCCTAGTCATCTTCACCTCTATCTCCCCCCTCTCTCTCTCTACCACTCCCTAGTCATCTTCACCTCTATCTCCCCCCTCTCTCTCTCTACCACTCCCTAGTCATCTTCACCTCTATCTCCCCCCTCTCTCTCTCTACCACTCCCTAGTCATATCCATCTTCATCTCTATCTCCCCCTCTCTCTCTACCACTCCCTATATCCATCTTCACCTCTATCTCCCCCACTCCCCTTCTTTCTCTCTCTCTCTACAACTCTCACTGCCGCTCTCTCTCATCTTCCCTCTCTCTAACATTCCCTCTCGTCATGTTTGTTAAACACAAAAGGTTTTTTCCGCTTGCCTTCCGCGAAGTCCATCGCGCCAGAGAAAACGAGGGCGGCAAACTCTCCCACGCTGAAGCCTGCGGCAGCAACGCACGTCTCGACGGCCTTGAGAATCAACGCATGATAATAAGTGGTTCAGGTCAACATAGACCTTGTGTGCACACGTATGTAGCTGGTCTGCACATTTTCAATAGCATAGAAAAAAGACAAGCGAAATAGTGAACGTGACAGGGGAAACGCTGCAGTTCTGTTTGTGTCGTTTCTTTTTTACATGGTCACTATTCTGCGTCCATTGACTATGACCATGGACCATGACCATGGACCATGACCAGGGTATAGGACCAGGGAATAGGACCAGGGTATAGGACCAGGACATAGATACATCTTTACTAGGTAGGCTTATTTGTCATATGATTTGCAATACATGGTCATTGTACAACACCACATACTGTACTACTAACGTTACAGTAGCATAAAGGTTAGGGATGCTCTAGAGAACCACACTACACATTAATACACAGTGCTGTTGTGACATGAACAACCGACTATACGGGTCACCTTTGGGTTCTCGTGGTTCAGTCTCTCCACCGCGGCCAGGGACGTGACGAACACGGCGGGCTGGCAGTGAACCGTCTTCATCAGCTCCTTCTCCGGGCCCTCCAGACAAAGCGACAACAAGTCGTAGCCGAGGATCTTCTCCGCGGCTGCAAACATCTCCTTCACGTTGCCATATTTCAAAAGTCCATGACCCATTCCAACGAACTGACTTCCCTGTCCGGGAAACAGGAACACTGAGCATTCACCGGGTGTCTTGGTGTGTTTGCGATCACGGCCCGGCTCATTCTCCTCCGGGACATTGATGGTCGACGGTCGAGACCCGTCCTGGGACCCAGATTTAGACGACCACTGTCGCTTAAAGAGTAAGATAAGCGACCCGGTCGTACTTCTGGACGATAGTATTCTCATGTTCTGTGTAAATTCAGTTTGGTCTTAATCCGAAATAATGAAGCAAACTGCCAGAAGATGACAAACGGTTCATATATTCACGAATATATATATAAACAAACTTCCAGCGTGAGGTGATTCAAGGGTGGCGCCATATTGTTTGGGTCGAGCTTTATTCCCTTCCGGATCCTTGACGCTAAAAACGCTCATGTTTACCTACACTGCCACCGACAGGTCATGTTCATGAAACGTTAAATGCTCGAAAATGTTCACGCAATTCAACCAGAGTTGAATCAATTATGGATCTTAACTATTATTAATAATTTATCAGCTAATCAGACGTAATTATTGTTATGATCAAGACAAAAACTTTAATGTACTGAAATTCACATTGCATGCCCAGTTGAACAAGTGTCATAAACATATAAATATAATGAATTACTTTTATACCGTTTCGTTTTATTATGCTTATTGCTTTAGTTATCCATGTTTTTAATAAAAAAAAACATGTAATTTGTTGATCATTTCTGTCCGTTTTTCTGTATCTATAAACATCCTCCATCCAATCAGCTTTGACCATTAGCAGTGTCATCCGAGCCATCTGATTGGCTGACTGTGTTCCCCTGTTTGTCCAATCCCTGCTTGAGCTCGGCAGGCTGGCTGCCGGCTCTGGTCTTGTACTTGGAGATGAACTCCGTGCTGGCCAGGGCGCCTTCCTTCCTGGGACACACGTTGTGCTTTGTTGACATGCGATGATCAATTCGATCTAAAGATAGAAAATGTCAGATGTCAGTGAAATTGTATTTAACTTTGTCCAGGGAGAAGTATCAAGCCGTACTCTGAACTTGTAGGCATGTTGGTGAGTCAAACCCAATGTCCACTGCATACCTGCAGGCCTCCAGGAGAGAGATACCTGCTCGGAAATCACCTGGTTCTGAATTCACTGAGTAGCTTTTGATAAAAGCGTCTTCTCGATGACTGATGAGAAAAGTTGTGTACGTTCAAATGTTAAACACTGATTGAAATGCAACCAGGATAGAGATTTGATAGAATTGCAGATTGATCTGATCTGTTCATTGGTCCAAGTCTCCAATTATATTTTTCTCCAAATTCCCTAAATATATATTATTTAACGTAGTGCCAATAATGGTAACCTCAACTGTCTATAATATAAAAATTGTCTCCTCATTTTCTGCTACTACGTGAATATTACAACAAAACTCATATTGTGTATATAGATGTTATTTTTTTGTAGATTTTTGCCTAATCTTATTAAAAAATGTAAATTACATTCTTTTATATTCTTATTAATGTCCTTTATTAATAAGAAAGACTTATGCTGTGACTTCCTCGTTCCCCATCTGGGGTGAAGTAGTCCATCTTATTCTATCTGAATCGATTGGGTCACCTCAGACAGGAGACCCAGATCAGAGGTCAGAGGTCAACAGGTTACCTCCAGGGTTGATGGGGGTCATGAGGCCGGTTGAGCTGCACGTTCCAGTGGCGGACATGTTGGCTGGCGTTCCTCAACCTCTCCTGGACCTCCTGGAGAGAGGGGGGGGAGGATGGAGAGAGATGGAGAGAGGGAGGGAGAGGGTGGAGAGAGGATGGAGAGAGATGGAGAGAGGGAGGGAGAGAATGATGAAGATAGATGGAGAGAGGGAGAGAATGACAGATATACATTGATAGAGAGAAGAGAGACATACATTTAAGCAATCCATATTATATCACAGCTCAAAATAAATAGAACTATAATCAAATTTAATCATAAGACAAACGCACACACACAGAAAACAACCCTCTGTGTGGGGGCCATCAGGTTGTTGTCTTGCTCAAAGGCCCTACGGCGCCAATACCAACGAGGAGCCGAGAATCAAACCATCGACTTGCCTCCAGGTGCTTGCGGCTCCTCTGACGAGACTCCCTCAGATCCTGCAGTTCCTGGGAGGCGCAGTCCAGAGCCGAGGAGGGGCTGTGGTCCTCCTCCCTCTCCTCCTCCTCCCTCTCCTCCTCCTCCTTCTCCTCCTCCTCCTCCTCTCCCACTGCCCCTGGCCCCTCCTCTACAGGCAGGAGGCCCCGTTGGGCCCGCTGCTGCTTCTGCAGAAGCTGGCACTGGCGGGACTTCTCCTCTTCTGCTTCCAGGAACCTGAGGTAGAGGAGGAGGAGGAGGAGGAGGAGGAGGAGGAACGGGAGTCAGTGAGATCTAAACTTGGTCCTGTGAAGGCTCCATTTATTCTGCTTAGCATCTTGTAATCAGCACATTGGTAAACAGCGGTTACTCACTACAAGGAAAGAGAATCGAGGTTACTTTATTACCGTAATAAAACCTTCGTGTAAGTGAGGTTAATGAGTTGACGTTAATTATTGTTAAGTCATGTGTAACACACGTGTGTGTGAATGTCCATGTATGTGTCCGTGTGTGTGTGTGTGTGTGTGTGTGTGTGTGTGTGTGTGTGTGTGTGTGTGTGTGTGTGTGTGTGTGTGTGTGTGTGTGTGTGTGTGTGTGTGTGTGTGTGTGTGTGTGTGTGTGTGTGTGTGTGTGTGTGTGTGTGTGTGAGTGAGTGAGTGAGTGAGTACCTCTGCAGTTCCTGCCTGGCCCCCTCCTCCTCCCGGTTGGCCTGGATCTCCTCCTGCAGCGCGGCCTCCAGCCTCCTCTGGGTCTCCTCCAGCTCCTCGATCCTCCTCCTCTGCTGCCGCGCCTCCTGCTCCTTCTGATTCATCTCCACCTGCATGCTGTCCCTCATCTGCACACACACACACACACACACACACACACACACACACACACACACACACACACACACACACACACACACACACACACACACACACACACACACACACACACACACACACACACACACACACACACGCGCGCGCACACACAAAAACACAAAAACACACACAAAAACACACACACACGCACACGATGTGTACAGGTGAGACGGGATGTGTACAGGAGGTGTACAGGAGGTGTACATGTGAGACAGGATGTGGTGTGTACAGGTGAGACGGGATGTGTACAGGAGGTGTACAGGATGTGTACATGTGAGACAGGATGTGGTGTGTACAGGTGGGACAGGATGTGGTGTGTACAGGTGAGACAGGATGTGGTGTGTACAGGTGAGACAGGATGTGTACAGGATGTGTACATGTGAGACCGGATGTGTACAGGTAAGACAGGATGTGTACAGGTGAGACAGGATGTGTACAGGTAGACTCCTGAGACTCACCATCTGGGCCTCCTTCAGCTGTCTCTCCAGCTCCCTCTGCACCTCCTGCTGCCGTCTCCTCTCCTCCTCCTCTGCCTCTCTTCTGCGTGTCTCCTGTTCACGCGCGTGCTGAAGAAAAGGAACCCTTTCTATTCAGCTAACACACTTTTTATTAACGTTAATATCCACTCATCTGTACTGCACACGGTGAGCTGAGTCATGAGCAGACACTGTTATTCAAATGGAGCTTCATATGGGAGGGAGCAGGAAGTGATGAGGTCATCTGTCTTAAGGCTGCCCACAGGTAAGGCTGCCCACAGGTAAGGCTGCCCACAGGTAAGGCTGCCCGCTGCCCACAGGTAAGGCTGCCCACAGGTAAGGCTGCCCACAGGTAAGGCTGCCTACAGGTAAGGCTGCCCACAGGTAAGGCTGCCCACAGGTAAGGCTGCGCACAGGTAAGGCTGCCCACAGGTAAGGCTGCCCACAGGTAAGGCTGCCCACAGGTAAGGCTGCCCACAGGTAAGGCTGCCCACAGGTAAGGCTGCCCACAGGTAAGGCTGCCCACAGGTAAGGCTGCCTACAGGTAAGGCTGCCTACAGGTAAGGCTGCCCACAGGTAAGGCTGCCCACAGGTAAGCCTGCCTACAGGTAAGGCTGCCCTCAGCTAAGGCTGCCCACAGGTAAGGCTGCCCTCAGGTAAGTCTGCCCACAGGTAAGGCTGCCCACAGGTAAGGCTGCCCACAGGTAAGGCTGCCCACAGGTAAGGCTTATCCCTACACTATCCTGCCGCCGATGCTGCACATCCCAAGACACTACATTACAGATATAACTAATCAATGACTCATTAGGTCTTATTTGCTATAGGGCTTGTATGTCACACTGCATCATGGGATTTATGTTAGAGATACTTAAGGCATGGACCCAAGAGAATAGAACAATTGAATCATAAATCGTCATACATATACCGTAGCCTACGCTAATAAAAATGTTGTTTTGCCACGTCTCACATGAGAAACACCGTCGCAGTTTTACACATAATGTGTGTGACTACTAACATAATGACTATCATTCCAATGCTCCTTATCTTCCAAAATGGTGGCGTCATTGTGATGTGACATCACAATGTACAAGCCTTAAGCTATCATAACACAGCCTTCTCCTACTGGTACAGGCCAGGTAAGTCCCGCCCCCCGACCCCATGACCACGCCCCTCACCTGGATGATGTTGTCTATCTGTTGGTTGTGTCGCTCCCTCTCGTCGTCCGTCTCCTGGTGATTGGAATCATCTGATTGGCTGCTGAGGTTGCGTCCCCGTTGGCTGCGTTCTCTCTGGACCCGCCTCTTCAGCTTGAGGTCCTCGTGCAGAGAAGACTTCCCCTCCCCAAGGAGACGGAGGGCTGTCTGCATGGCTGGACACACACACGCATGCACACGCACACATGCACACACAAACCCATGTACAAAACACATACACACAAACACACAAACACCCATTATTAAACACGCATACAAACAAACACACACACAAATTGTCCCACCCGTAAAACGGGTGTACACAGTACTACAGTACACCAATACAACACGGTACAGTAGAGTACTACAGTACACCAATACAACACGGTACAGTAGAGTACTACAGTACAGTACACCAATACAACACAGTACTACAGTACACCAATACAACACGGTACAGTAGAGTACTACAGTACAGTACACCAATACAACACGGTACAGTACAGTACTACAGTACACCAATACAACACGGTACAGTAGAGTACTACAGTACACCAATACAACACGGTACAGTACAGTACTACAGTACACCAATACAACACGGTACAGTACAGTACTACAGTACACCAATACAACACGGTACAGTAGAGTACTACAGTACAGTACACCAATACAACACAGTACAGTACAGTACTACAGTACACCAATACAACACGGTACAGTACAGTACTACAGTACACCAATACAACACGGTACAGTAGAGTACTACAGTACAGTACACCAATACAACACAGTACAGTACAGTACTACAGTACACCAATACAACACGGTACAGTAGAGTACTACAGTACAGTACACCAATACAACACGGTACAGTACAGTACTACAGTACACCAATACAACACGGTACAGTAGAGTACTACAGTACAGTACACCAATACAACACAGTACTACAGTACACCAATACAACACGGTACAGTAGAGTACTACAGTACAGTACACCAATACAACACGGTACAGTACAGTACTACAGTACACCAATACAACACGGTACAGTAGAGTACTACAGTACAGTACACCAATACAACACGGTACAGTACAGTACTACAGTACACCAATACAACACGGTACAGTAGAGTACTACAGTACAGTACACCAATACAACACGGTACAGTACAGTACTACAGTACACCAATACAACACGGTACAGTAGAGTACTACAGTACAGTACACCAATACAACACAGTACTACAGTACAGTACTACAGTACACCAATACAACACGGTACAGTAGAGTACTACAGTACAGTACACCAATACAACACGGTACAGTACAGTACTACAGTACACCAATAGAACACGGTACAGTAGAGTACTACAGTACAGTACACCAATACAACACGGTACAGTAGAGTACCAGGCGATACCCACCTTGGATCCACTCTACTTTGTGCCGCTGGTCTGAGGCGCTCATCTCGTAGGATTTATTCTGAGTCTTCACACACAGAAGACAGCGTTTCCCATCGCGGTCTGGGAGGGCCTGGACATGAGAGGAGAGGAGAGGAGAGGAGAGGAGAGGACATGAGAGGAGAGGAGAGGAGAGGAGAGGAGAGGAGAGGACATGAAGGAGAGGAGAGGAGAGGAGAGGAGAGGAGAGGACATGAAGGAGAGGAGAGGAGAGGAGAGGAGAGGAGAGGAGAGGAGAGGAGAGGAGAGGAGAGGAGAGGAGAGGAGAGGAGAGGAGAGGAGAGGAGAAGAGAAGAGAGGAGAGAAGAGAAGAGAAGAGAAGAGAAGAGAAGAAGAGAAGAGAAGAGAAGAGAAGAGAAGAGAAGAGAAGAGAAGAGAAGAGAAGAGAAGAGAAGAGAAGAGAAGAGAAGAGAAGAGAAGAGAAGAGAAGAGAAGAGAAGAGAAGAGAAGAGAAGAGAAGAGAGTATATATCAGAGTAGAGTAGAATAGCATACAGTAGCGTAGAGTCGAGTAGAACAAGTAACAAGTAAACAAGAGTAAAGAGTAGACAAGAGCTGCTGGTTCAACGCCCGTCGAGGTCAAACTCTTTGCTGTGAGTTGAGACATTAGAGCAAGGAGCGAGGGCTTCCAGTGAAGCTGCAGGGCTGTAGCTGTTTCTTTAGTGACTCACCTCCACCACACACGTCTTGTCCAGGAGGATCTCTCCTCGCTTGTCTTTCAGCTGCTCGCTGACGTAGTAGGCTATGGAGGAGGGCTTCAGCACAAACCATCGCTCCGTCCAGTTCCTCCTCATGTGGCCTTTCTTCCACATGTACCCCTGTGGGCAGATACACACATTCTCCTTTGAGCCAAAGCTACTTGTCAAAGCGAGACTGAGTACAGGGCAAGCATAGAATCAATGTTGGAGTGTCTACAAAACAAGAGCTGCACAACCAAGAGTCCAAGATGATGTTGCTTCCCCTGCCTTGAGCAAGATGCCCTAACCCCTGCCTGCTCCTTAATGACATGACACATATATATATATATATATATATATATATATATATATATATATATATATATATATATAGGTGCAGATCTCATCCTAACATTCAGCGACTTCGTATTATTTTTGCACAGTAACATAAAAGATGTGCCTGTTTAAGGGGAAACAGCTCACCATCTTCAGCACGTTGTGGTACATCTCCAGGAAGACCTCGTTCAGGGCCAGGCTGAAGGCCTCGCCACTGGTGACCCTCAGCAGGTGGCCCGCGCCCAGGTGCTCCAGAAACCTCCACACGGACAGGCCCTCCTCCCGCGCTGATGCATCCTGGGACAGCAGGTCCTCCAGGGGCTTCCCATCCCACTCCTGGCTCATCGCCACGGAGATCTTCTTCACGAGGTATTCCACCTGCACATGTTTAATGACTGAATATATAGAGGGCGACGTAGTTCACCTGAAGCCATATCTACGGCGCCCCAAAAGGGACATGGATGTATTTATTTTTACAAAGTGGCGTGCATATTAAACAGTTTAAAATGCACGCCACTTGAAGTAAGTCAAAGAGTGGGTGTGCAACTTATAAAACGCAAGCCCGCTTTATAAAACATGTGTCCATGTCACCCCCGGGCTCTGTATTTAGCAAACACATAACAGATCAAAACATTTGTAGATGACCAATCGTTTCCTTCCCATACCTCCTCTGCTACGATGAGCAGTGGGTAGCGGTTTTCAGACAGCATGTTGAACAGGCAGAAGAGCTTGAAACTGTCTTTCTCGGACAACAGCGACCCCTGTGGCAGCGTCAGGTAGTTCTTCTTCCTCGTCATCATCCAGCACACGTCGTCAAACTTCTCCTTGTCGAATGTACCTTCTTTGACCTAGCAACCAGAGACGGGTATTCGTGCACTTTTTTCAAAAATCGTGTAAACAAGTCCATCAATCAAAATCGTAAATTTTCACTAACAAGCTGACACTAACAAAAATACACACACATACAAAACCAAAAAGTACAGGACATCACTGAATCAATCTATGTCTCCCAGACGTCCCACAGAGACCATTAAACACCACAGCAACACTCCCAGGCCTGATTCCAACGGACCTTATCCAGGATGTACTTGTTCAGGTAGGGCATGTAGCCCTGGCTGGACACGGGCCCATCGTCATCATCCTGGAAGTGTTCCTCCAGAGCCACGGGGTCGTGGGGGAGGTTCAGCACGGTGTACAGGTTGTGGGAAAGAACCTAGCAGGATAGGACATAAAGAAATTAATAAGTTCATCATTTATTATTCACTTTTTGTCTGTCTTTTGTCTTTTTGGGCCATTGGGCAACACACACACACACACACACACACACACACACACACACACACACACACACACTTGCTTTTGGGGACACCACTTTCCTCATGTCCTAGAAGCAAGGGTGAAACATAACCAAAACATGCAGTGTGGTGGAATTTAGAAAAAAAAAGAAAAGAAAGAAAAAGTAAAGAGTACAGCTATGAGTCACATGACTGTAATGCGTGCACACACACACACACACACACACACACACACACACACACACACACACACACACACACACAGGTGATCCTCTCAGGAACGCGCGTGTCTAGACAAGTGGGATTCCTCAGCAGGATTTCTGCGTCTTGGTGCTGCGAGACAAGTACACACTGGTCATGCGGCCGCACCACGGCTATCAACACCGCGGACTAGTAATACATTCACTGTTCTTTTACAGCAAAACGTGAAAAACAAACAGAAGCCAGCTCAGGTCAGGTTACAGGCTGTCCAGAGGACTTTGACCCACCCGTTGGCTTTCACTGAACAGTACAATTCCGTTCAAACGTCTGCGCCTTGACAAAACAGCCCTGTGTGTCATCATTTGTGCATGTTCTCGGTACATTGACGCGGCATTAGGCGACAAATTGACACAAACTAATCGCAATAAATTCCTCTGATATTCTAGGGCTACTTAACGGTGGCAACTGATTGCTATTAAAGTTATTGGTTTGAACTTACCTTTAACTGCGATTTCGACACTTTGCCACACTTCTCGACATCCAGCGATGTGAAGGCATGCCAAATAGACTTAAGAAGTTCCGATTTCAGGTCCATTATTCCGGAAACTCTGTTGGTCCTGGACGCAACGGGCCGCACCAAGGTGTCGTTTACGCAATGACTGGAGAGAAGGTGAACATTACAAAACAATTCTGAGACAAAAAAGAGGTCGGCTGTGGACACGTCCTCCCCCAAAGTGTCCAAAAGTAGGACAAACTTCAAAAGGCGGAGAAGAGACGACGTCTTGTGTGTTAAATTGTCTTAGCCCTACGTCAGTCATTCGGCAACACTTTTCTGCGTCTGTCACGCGTAACCACTGCGCAAATGTGCGTTGGAGGAAGTGGGGGGGGGGGGGGGGGGGGGGGGGGTAGGGGAGGGGTGTAATATAAAATACAAGCTGTGCTGTTCACTAACTAATGCTCGGTCACCTACCAGATGTGTTGTTAGTGAAGATACAATGATACATGTGGCAAGTAACTCCAAACTTTAATCCAACAAGAACAACAAAGTAGGTTAGGTCAAGAAAGCGAATTAGTTCAAATTGGGTGAATGACAGAAGAGAACACTGCTCAATGTAGGCTAATCGATATTATTAATCAGGGCATGCCCATTGTGTAGCATCGATGGCCTCATGGACTAATTACACACACAAAAAGAGGAAATCCAAAGCCCATTAGAACAACTAAATTATTTAGTTGTATGAACACATTCTAATTTGTACATAATTATCCTCAAGTATGTGAAAAGTAACCACATTTAATCACATTGCATATTATGTATAGTTGCTTGATATGTATTTGCTCATCAACTCTGTACCACAAAGTCCAAATGTTTTATGCTGTTCATTTTATTTTTGCACAATTTTAAAACCATCAAGACTATATTCCTACTACAGCCACAGTTTTCTATAATGCGACGTTGATTTTGTTTCTGCGTTCGATCGATAAGATATCATCTATATTAGTGTGTATCATGCCACCCCAACACATTGCGATCATTCGATTCTGACCGATTGTAACCACAGTCTGAGGTAAGAGTTACACAACACTTACAACGACCCACAACACGATGGACCACACAGGTGGAGGACGAGGGAGTGCTTGATCCTAAAGAGGGGCTGGGCTGGGGCGGGGCTGGGTCTTTCCAGTTCACAAGAACACCGGAGAAGCAAATTCACATTACACACTTACCTCAGCTAAATGATTGATAAGGTCTGCATGATAACGACAAGAGAGATTCATCATTACATATTAACTCAGATGCTTGATTCTATTTGGGCTATATTATAAGGTTAAACTATTTCAGCATGCTTCTGTTGTGATGCCCGTGGTCAATTCTAGTCCATTTCCAACGGTATGGCCCGAGAATGATGGTGCTCAGGGTAACAATTATATCGGCCGCTTTATAGCCTTTTATACTACATTCAACACTTAACATATTAACAAAACCAGTTACGATGGCATCATATATACAATGAAAACATGCAACCTGGTAGACAAGCAATTTATCTCTACCTCTTTGCCAGCATGTCCGCAGGCAACTCGACAACTGTGGTCATTTTGATCTCATGGCCAAGCCATTGTCAGTTATTTAAAATAAGATTGCATTAAAGGTGTTAAGATTCAAGAGCCAAGGGTTGAGTGTAATTTGTAAGAAATGGCATAGCAGTCCGTCGGGGGAAGAGGAACGTCGGGGGGGGGGGCAGAGGAACGTCTGTGGGGGGGGGGCAGAGGAACGTCTGGGGGGGGGCAGAGGAACGTCTGTGGGGGGGGGGGCAGAGGAACGTCTGGGGGGGGGCAGAGGAACGTCTGTGGGGGGGGCAGAGGAACGTCTAGGGGGGCAGAGGAACGTCTGGGGGGGCAGAGGAACGTCTGGGGGGGGGGGGGGGCAGAGGAACGTCTGGGGGGGGGGCAGAGGAACGTCTGTGGGGGGGGGGGGGCAGAGGAACGTCTGGGGGGGGGCAGAGGAACGTCTGTGGGGGGGGGCAGAGGAACGTCTAGGGGGGGCAGAGGAACGTCTGGGGGGGGGGGAGGAACGTCTGGGGGGGGGAGGAACGTCTGGGGGGGGGAGGAACATCTGGGGGGGCAGAGGAACGTCTGGGGGGGGCAGAGGAACGTCTGGGGGGGGGCAGAGGAACGTCTGGGGGGGCAGAGGAACGTCTGGGGGGGGAGGAACGTCTGGGGGGGAGGAGGGAGGGGACCTTTTTGGTTATTCAGTTTCAAAAACTTGCAGCACCTTTAAACACTGTAAAAATAAAAATAAATCAATAATTGTACTAATCAATAGTGCGTAGAAATGTACACTAAGCAGGATTCAGCATAGAGAGTAGACTTCATGGAAGGATGATCTATTGTCGTAGGGTCCCGTCCACCGCACCCCATGTCCAGAGAGCCCCCCCCCCACTGAGGAGAGAGCTCAGGGGGACGAGAAGCAGACGTGCTAAAGTCCCGGAGGTCCCTGTGGGAGCAGGGCCCCCCGGTGGAGAATGGGGCCCCCCCGGCGGAGCCTGTTGGCCAGCAGGCAGGCCAGGGCGATGCCTCCGATCTGGGTGAAGGCCAGGCCCAGGACGGAGGCCGCGATGTGGAACACGTTGTCGTTGACGAAGCTGAACACCTTCTGGAAGCAGCCGTGGGAGTGGATCCCCGCCGCCTCCACCCCCCCCTCCTGCGGCGGGGGGAGGAGCCTGTTCCGGCAGCCCGTGCGTCGGACGCAGCAGCTGTCCGGCAGCGAGACCACGCCCGCAACGCCGGTGCTCCCGTTCCCGCCGAAGAACGCGGCGTCCCGATTGGCCCAATCGGACGTCAGCCAGTCCTGCCAGCCCTCGGCGCCGCAGCAGTCCAGCGCCCTCTGCAGGGTGTCCAGCGCGTCCGCGCGCCCGTCGTCCTCCCCGTACCGGGCCACCGCCAGCTGCAACCCGCTGCGGAACCCGCCGGCGATGTCCTGCCGGTAGAACAAGCCGCACAGCCCGGCCGCCAGCCCGGCCGCCAGCGTCCCCAGCTGGAAGAAGCCGTACGCCCGCAGCACGCCGGGCAGGCCGGCCGCCACGCCCAGGCAGCCCAGGAAGCCCCAGGCCGTCACGGCGGCGCCCGCGGCCAGCAGGATGAGCGGGGCGTTGGGGTAGCGGTTGGACGACAGCAGCATGTAGTCGGCCAGGGAGACCTGCGCCCACACGCCCAGGGTGAACACGGCCAGGCCGGCCGCCCAGAACAGGCAGCTGAAGGCCAGCAGGCCCAGCCGCAGCAGGTGCATGACGCCCACGGCCCGGCAGCACGGCGGGGGGCGCGGCAGGGCACCCCTGGGTGGGGGCCGGTGGGGGGCCGGCAGGGCACCCCTGGGTGGGGGCCGGTGGGGGGCCGGCAGGGGAGCCAGGGAGCCCTCGGACGAGAACAGGGCCAGCTGGGAGAAGCGAAGCTGCAGCTCCTGCTCTTCCTGGTGGTCCCGGTAGGGCGTGAGGAGGTAGCCCGGGATGGCGGAGGGTCTGCGGGGGACAGGCGGGGGGGCGAGGAGATCCAGACCCCCAGGGCGCGGGGAGGAGAGTCTGCGGGCGGTGAGCTGCTCCGTCTCCCAGTCCAGGAGCCGGCGGCTGGGACTCAGGGAGGCGTGCGGTAGTGGGGAGCCCATGGTGCGCGTCGCGCTTTATCTACTTCCCTCCCTCCCTCCCTCCCTCGTTCCCTCCCCTCTTCCTCTCTCCCTCCCTCCCTCTCCTCTCCCAACCTTCTGTCTCTTGCTCCCGTCCTCTTACTCACTATCTCTCCCTCCCTCTCTCTCTCGTCTACCTCCTCTACCAAACCCCCACCGCCCCCTTCTTTATAGCAGGCCGTTAACTCTCCAGAACCCCCCCCCCCCTCCTCCTCCTCCTCCTCCTCCTCCTCCTCCTCCCCTCCCCCTCCCCGCGAGACACCGTACCGTAAATCCTTCCGTCGCTGGTCGCGGCGTTATCTCTGGCCGCAGAAGCCGCCAGTGTTTCCAGCTTATCTCTGGGTTTGTTTGGGCATTCCTTCCACCTGCATGCTCCTCTCCTCCGGAGCCCGGCTGCAGTGATCCGCTCCGGGCAGGAAGGACCGAGTCGCCCACCAACACCCTCTCCCGGTCTGGAGGGGCCGTCGTTTGCTGCACTTTCTTAGGGACATTCAAAACATCTGCAAAATTAACATTTCTTTATAAAATGGCAAAACACTTTCAAATATAATTCATCAATTTGCAGTTTTGGAAAAAGAATACATTTATGAAGGCTTACAAATATATATATATATATATATATATATATATATATATATATATAAACCATACACACATACATACAGCATACAGACTAGCTGCTATAGACTATACTATAGAGAAGACTAAATATAGAAGAGTCTATATTTGGCATTTTAGGTGGGAAGTGCTTTTGTTGAGAGATGGCCTTTGCAGTAGAATTAAGATGGACGGTAATTTCCAAGCCTTGGTTTATGGGTCTTCTAGCTGTTTGAGTAAATGATCCATACATGAAAATTAAACCTGCCTTTTCTAGGAATCCTTGAAAGACGTTCTCAGAACTGGGATTTTACCACACTGAATTATCAATACGTGATGAATTAGGAAATGATTTAAATTAATGATATACTTTGAATTGAGAAAAACATTTCATGCTTTTTAAAGGCGGGTAAATATAAAATTGCAATGTAGCAAAGTAAAATTTCAAATATAAATGATTTGGAGATTATAGTTGTATCTATTTTAATGTGGCGGTGAAGGTGAGATTGGCAGGGAAGCCTCTGTGCATAAGACTTCTAAATGGATATTCGAGAATAGACTCATCCTTTGCGGTCAACATTACGTGTACAACCTCGTGCACCTTTAGTCTACTGTCTACATCCACCCTGTCATACTGCGCTCTGAAAAGGGAAGCCAGTGAAATGCTCACGGTAACGGCCCTTAGGTTCCCCTGAAGAAGATATTTACAACCATCCGGAGGTTCTGCATCCGTCCAGACCCACCCTGCGTCCCCTCACCCCTCGAACCAGCCAATCACCTCCTTCACGCCCTCCTGGTGATTAAAGAGCCATAGAGCATCTTCATCCCAGAGGAGGCTGGCAACGAACACCTTACCAATGACCAACAAACACATGACTAAAGATTGTAAATTGTGAAAGTGTTTTTAGATATTTTCAAATGGGAATGTCTCAAAATATTTTTCCAATGTGACTAAATGTTTGAGCCAGAACATTTGGCTATAGACTATATGAATGTATGATATCAACACAGGTTCAGTGAGTCACGGGCTATGGCTCCAAACAGCAATGCAGATGAGCTACATGCAGACAAACACAATACTAAACCATGTCGATTGAGCAAAAAATACTTTTTAATGTACAGTTAGTAATTATATTTACCCAGACTGATTTTCACCTCAAACATCATCCTGCTAAGGGACTGTATTTAAAGCTACAAAAATAATACAAAAGCATATCTTCTAACTTCTAACTAAGAAAAATCTAACTTTGCCCACCTGGCGTCATGCAGCAACTTAACGATGTGCTGTCTAATGAACTGTTAATCTTCATCCCTGGTACTAAAGTGTCCCTAGGGGCCGCCACATCTTACACACACGTCTCCTTGATCTACACGGCAATAATCTGAATTTCAACATCGCTGTTTGCCGTTACATGTCAACTTGAGTGGCATCACATCAACCATTTTAGTGAGAGAGGGAGACGCTTGCACTCAGTCTGCTGACGGAGACCCCTGCTGGCCGGCCGCATGCCCGTCCAGATGTTTGGTCAGCCTGCCCTGTGACGAGAAGCTCTTCCCGCACAGCTCGCAGCTCAGCTTCCAGGCCTTCCCGCCCGCGTGGCTGCGCTTGTGGCGCCCCAGCTCCGAGGAGCTCTTGAACTTGAGCTGGCACACGGCGCAGGCGTACGGCCTCTCGCCCGTGTGGACGCGCTGGTGAAGCTGCGCCTCGCCCAGCGTCAGGAAGGTCTTGCCGCAGTGGGCGCAGGGGAAGGGGCGCTCGCCGGTGTGGATGAGGTTGTGGCGCGTCAGCGCGTACAGCTTGGTGAAGCCCTTGCCGCAGTGCGTGCAGAGGTAGGGCCGCGCGCCCGTGTGCGACAGGACGTGCTCGCGCTGCGACCGCTTGCTCTTGAAGCGCTTGTCGCACTGGATGCAGGCGTAGGGCTTGTCGTCCACGTGGGAGCGGTGGTGCTTGGAGAGCTCGCCCTGCGACAGGAAGCCCTTGCCGCACTGCGAGCACAGGAAGGGCTTTTCGCCCGTGTGCATGCGCTCGTGCCGCGCCAGGATGGAGACCAGCGTGAAGCGCTTGGGGCAGTGGGCGCACTGGAAGGGCCGCTGGCCCGTGTGCACCCTCAGGTGCTTGGCGAGCATGAAGCGCAGCGAGAAGCGCTTGCCGCACTGGGAGCACTGGTGCGGGCGCTCGCCCGTGTGCGTGGCCTGGTGGCGCTTCACGTCCGAGCGCCGCGTGTACGTCTTGTCGCAGTGCGGGCACTTGAACTGCCGCTTGACATGGTGGCTCTGGCGGTGCTGCGAGCGCGCCAGCATCGTGTCGAAGGCGTCGCCGCACTGACGGCAGGGGTAGCGCTGCCCGTCGCCGTGGCTACGCCGGTGCTCCAGAAGGTCGGCGGCGGCGGCGAAGCTCTGGCTGCAGATGGAGCAGATGTGCGGCAGCTGGGTCTCGCCCGAGTGCGCCCCCCTGTGGTGGGCGGAGAGGCAGCGGAGGTTGCTGAAAGAGCTGCCGCACAGCTGGCAGGAGAAGGATACGGCGGCGCCGTGGTGCTTGGTCTCGTGCTTGGCCAGGTCCCACGAGTGCTGGAAGGTGCGGTCGCACTGCGAGCAGCGGAACGGCCGCTCGCCCGTGTGCGTGAGCTGGTGGCGCCGCACGTCCGCCGTACGCGTGAACGTCCTGCCGCACGTGCCGCAGGTCAGCGCCGTGCGGCGGGCCGGGGGCTGGGCCGGGGGCTGGGCCGGGGGCTGGGCCGGGGGCTGGGCCGGGGGCTGGGCGGGGTCGGCGTCTTCTCGGCGGTCAGCCTTCGACTCCTTCCTGCTGGGCTCCGAGCTGCCGTGAGGGAGGACCTTGATGGAGGTGAATATCTGGTCGGTGGCGCCGGGCGTCGGGATGAACTCCGCCCCCTCGCTCTTCGCAGCAATCAGCGCTCGGAACTCCTCGGCGGGGACGGACTGCATGTGGATGTGGGGAGGAGCGTTCTCCTCCTCTTCCTCCTCCTCCTCCTCCTCACCTTCTCTGTGGTGGAATGGACACTGTGGACACGTGAAGATGATGGAGACCGTCTCCCCGGAGTCATCTAGGAAAGAGCAACAGAAGAAGAAGAGTGGAATAATCAAGCTCACCTCGCTGTGATCTTAAAGGGGCCAGGTGAGACGGCCAGGTATGGGGGGAGACGGCCAGGTATGGGGGAGACGGCCAGGTACGGGGGAGACGGCCAGGTACGGGGGAGACGGCCAGGTATGGGGGAGATGGCCAGGTATGGGGGAGACGGCCAGGTATGGGGGAGACGGCCAGGTACGGGGGAGACGGCCAGGTATGAGGGAGACGGCCAGGTATGGGGGAGATGGCCAGGTATGGGGGAGACGGCCAGGTATGGGGGAGACGGCCAGGTATGGGGGAGACGCCCAGGTATGGGGGAGACGGCCAGGTATGGGGGAGACGGCCAGGTATGGGGAGATGTTTGCGCACCTGGGTTGAGGCCTTTGATGGCGATCACGGATGGTGCAATTGAAGCATCCACTTTTTTCCTGGCAGAAGAAAAAGCAAACGCATGACATGTTACATTCTGGTCTCTATAGCAGACCCATTTGATTGACACGTGTCATGTGCCTGACATGTCATTTCATAGCAGGTATGGGTCAGGGCTTCTTTCTCATGGATGCCTTCAGGTTGAATACAAACAGTGGGATTACCCCCCCCCCCCCCCCCCCCATATCTAACAGTCAAATTGTGCATTCATGCAGTCTAAATAGAATCAGTGTTTGTACATTATCTGCTGTGAAGAGTTGTGGAGTTGGAGAACCTGCTGCCCACTGGTTAGAGTCTCTATGTGAAGATGGCAGGACTTGTCCACACTCCCCAGGGAGGCAGACAGTTGTGTTTCAGAGGCCGGCTCTTCCTGGGTCGTCGACCCACGCCCTTCTAGGCCGATACAAGTTGAGTCGTTCGCTGATACTAGTTCACATCCAATGGACTCAGAAGCGCCGTTGCTGTCCGGGTTTCCTGGCAGCAGGTGGGCAACAAGCGACCCCCGTTCCTCCTGGACACGGTGTTGGACTGGCTCGGCACAACGCTCGCTCCCTTCCTCCATCGCACCGGCCTCCTCTGCCTCATTTACAGGAATGGCATTTGAGTTTATTTCGAGTGCGTTTAGACCCTGCAGTGTTTCATCTGTTGGTGCAAACGTCTTGGTCAGCGTTTCCAGTGCTGTGGCTATATGTCCCCCTTCTCCTTCTTCCACCTTTTCTCCATCCATCCTCTCCACCTCCACCTCTTCGCCACCGCTGGCGTCGTGGTCGCTCACAGCCGCGGAGAGGTCCTCCGTTTGGACACAGATCTCCTCGGATGTCTCCACCACGTCTTCGCTGACCTCCGTCGCCCCGAGTTCCACTTCCACCTCGTAGACGGTCACCACGCTGTACGGGTCCACGTAGGCGATGGGGTTGACCAGGTTGGCGTAGTTGTGCAGGGCCCCCAGGCCCACAGAAGCCGTTTTGCACACTTTCTGCGAGGGCGGGATGGACAGAGCGGACAGGATGCAGCCTCCGACGGCGGACGAAGGAGCGCCTAGAGCCGCAATCACAGACAAAATACAAGAGAAGGACCCACAGCCATTTACCGTTTCCTTCTTTTAGTTGACACCCTGGGAATTGGGGGTGGGTGTGTGCAAGTGTGTTTTTATTTCGACATCATTTTTTAACTTGCAACATCGATCCATCGGGGGAGGGGCTTACATGGCGTTTTTAGGAGGCCATGGTTCTTGAGGTGCAGGTGGATTTGGATCAGATCGCTGGGCATGGTTGGCATACATTCATCAGCTGCACAGAGGTCAGAGTTCAGCCAGGCAGCCGTCTAGAAACCAAAGCAGTCGAGGCGGTTCAGACGGTATCCCCACACCTACATTCATCTTACAAATGTGATCCTACTTTTGTTTCCTTGTAAATGGGACCAAATAATATTGTGCTGCCACATTTCCCTCCACAGAGCCCTCACTGCACCAGTCGACGAATACCTGCTTGAGGTCTGGTACTGCAAAGACCTTTTCCAGTTTGGACAGCAGTTCCCACAGGAGGATATGCAAAGCCCCGTCATAACTCGGCCCATACTCTACTGGAAACACCTCCTGTGGGGAAAGAACAGTTCAACATTTTAATTAAAGTCAAATGTCTGAGTAAAGTACTTCAAGGCACGTCAAGGAACTGTTTTTAAGTCCAATGTTTAGCTACTTACTACTGAGCAATTGCTTTTTTTTGGGAGGGATATATACATTTTCCACCACAGGTAGTCAGTGAACTGTAATGGATGTCAAAAGATAGCAGTTGCTGCCTTGATGACCGATAAAAACTTCCAAACTCTACTTGGCAATGACAAAATGTGATTGCACTAGAAATACTGCTTTTTGTACAAGATTAAAACAAGTAAGGATTTCATGAGCATTGACCGTCCAGGAGAGGTCAGTCGAGAGGTCGCCTGGGCTTTGTCTCCTGCTGTACCTGGAAGAAGTACGCTCTCTCCGTCGGGTCTTTCAGCAGACTCTGGACCAGCGCCACGAACGTGGACTGGGTTCTCTCCAGCTCGGCGTCCCTGAGCTGCGGGGAGGAGCGGGTCCATGAAGGGAATCAACAGAGGAATAATATTCACCATTCTTGGTATCCATTTTATCATCTCTTTCTGCACGTCATCCAGATTGGTTAATGTCATGACCGATGACAAACACTGTTTGTGATTCAATTATTGGTTTGTCTTTGCTGAAACTTTGTATGACAAGCAGCCATGAAAAACAAATGTCATTTTAAATTATCTGACTCAGACAAGCAACTAAACATTTCATGTCTAAAGGGTAAAAGCAGCAAATTACACAAATTACTTTATAAAGCACTACAATTATTAACTGATTATTAGCAAAATTACAATCTCTCTATTTATCCATTTCATCCCAGACTACTTGGAGAAAGGTTTGCCCCTTGTGCACTCACCTCTGCATTGGCCGAGGTTACCGGAAGCTTCTCCAGGAGGTTCTGGACCACCTGCGAGTCCACGGACCCTCGGACCGAGCCCTTACACAGCTCCAGGATCAGCTGAAACACAAACCAACAATCTAACAGACTAACCCTTCAACAATTCCTCCCCATGAGCATCATGGGAGAGGATGCCATGCCATGCTGGCCTAGTAGGAGGATTTTCATGTACAAGTTAACCATAACTATAGTTGATGTTTCACTAAACTCTATTATGTGTATTACATCATGTATATGTAGACATACCCAATTCTGAATACTACTTCTACTTCAGATAGAAGTGAAAAGTATTCCAAAGAGAATATCACTTAAGGAGGGCATTCTGTTTTAGTTATGATTGAAGTATTTACATCCAGCAAAGACACGTTGCTATAACCTACAGAACAAGACGGCCTTACCCTGGCTCTGAGTCCTAGGAGGAGCTGAGCTCTCTGTCTCTGCGTTAGGAGGCCGGGGAAAGCTTCGGTCAACGTGAACACAAAGTCCTGGAGCTTGTCATAGCTCAAAACATCTCTCCGCTTAGCCACCTGCCACATGGCCGCCGACAGCAGCCGGAGTGGGGGTACGATCAGGCGCAGACATGGCAGCGGAAGGCCTGAACGGGGATGAACGTTACATTAGTTACTTGTCAGTGAGTGGATGAGCGAACACTACAACGATGCACAGCTATACCATAACCACAGAGCTGTAACTGGTGTCCTATCCTAAACCATGTAGCTCTATAGAAGAGTAACACTGAAACATAAATACTGTCAGTTCTATGACGTTATAGCGCTATGAATAATACTCAAAACAGGAATTGAGATACACTAGGTTATTGTAAAGGGTCAGCCTTGTTTAATCAGTTGTATTATCATGGCCATATTTCATTGAAGGTTTTACCAGAAGAAATCGTTTTAAAGCCCCTTTGACTCTCAGTACAGGGAGTTCTTGTACTGGCTGATGTGCCCACCACGACCAGCCCAGTACACACAAATCCCTTCGATAGATGAGAACTACATACATTCCCACCTTCCATCTGCGGAGTGGGAATACGCCTAGATGTTTTTAAACTCAATGAATAACGGTTAGGCTGCTTCTGTGGCTGCGATGCTAAAACAACACATTACGGGTTAATGCCATACATTAAAACGACGCACCGTTGGGTTTTTCACATGATCCATTCGCCTCCATTATTGCAGAAGTCCAGTTTTCAGATGTATATTTCAAATCAATGTTATATTATTGTTATATTTCTTGGTTTAGTAGCTTTCCTGCGCGCTTGTAACGCAAGCACCGGATTCCTCAACTTTTCTTCCGCATTTCCTATTTTCAAAGTAAGAGTTTCCCATTGACTTTCTGTTTGCAAAATACAGACGCAATAGGAACATGTGGGCTCTGGTTGATTGCGTTTAAGTAAAGACCTTAAATAAGCCAGTATTATTCCAAGATAAACAGTTGGACATTGTTTACAAGAAACATGACTACATCCGTTTATGTTATTTCATAAACACAAACGTAGGCATACAAGGTGCTGTTCACAATATTCATAATAAGAAAACTAAACTAAATATATTGTTTTTGTATTTAAACCTAAACCATAGACTGTAAACCATACATTCCCCATATCAATAATCATTGTTGGTTGATAAATGAACGGTTTAATTTGATCAATTCAATGCTCAATCATTCCCAACATCCCCATCACGTGGTGAATGAGCGCCATGCAACTGGACGCAACTTCAAAGCAAAAGTACCTAGAGTGACAGAGGCTCGTTCAGAGCAGCGGATGAGACGTCATTTACGTCATGTGACTCTCTACGGTAGTCACATGAAACAGTACAATAACTTCTGAGTGATCTTGTTTATATTTCTGGTAAACGTTCCGTTTCAGATTTAACATTATTGAGTCGCCTGTCTTAGAAAGCAACCATGGACGAGGACGGGTTGCCAATTGTAGGATCTGGAGTTGATCTGACCAAGGTTGGTAGTGCATAACAGTTAGCCTAACATACAAATACAAGTCCGCGTTGGTTTCCAGACATGCGACCTTTGACATTACCACAAGAATCAATTGTTACAAGCACATTTTGTTACAAGCCACAAGTAGAAAGTCCAGTCGTTTCCTCCCTTGTTTATCAGCATTATCATACCTGTACTCCTGCAGGTCCCAGCCATTCAACAGAGGCGAGTTGTGGCGTACCTCAACCAGTTTATCGTCCACACGGTCCGTTTCCTCAACCGTTTCTCCACGGTGTGTGAGGAGGTATGCAGCCAGTCCCAGCCACCCACATTGGGGAGAGTCGCAGATTGGATATCCGTGCATGCGAAACCTTACTTGTCATTTAAATGTGCCTTTTACAGAAACTCTCAAACATATCTCTACGGATACAACAGATCGAAACTACCCTAAGCATTTTGGAGGCAAAGGTGTGTTGATTTGTTACGCAGTAGCACTTAGTTTTTGATGTACTTGGCATGTGAATGTGTTTAGATACGTAATGCCTATGGAGGTGCCTGTTGACCTGTGATTTCAACGTCGTGTAGCTTTCCTCCATCCCCGGATTGGATGACGTCACCATAGACTCAATCAGTCAACGACCAGCCGCTGCTGCCGAGACTAATGGACTGACAGCCAATCCGAACCTGCAGCCAGGTGGTCCAGCCGCAGTGACATCACTTCCACCAGCGCAGGTAAATCCATGTCATCAGACCCAGTGTCCCTATTAAAAGGTATATTATGTAACATTTCCGCATTAAACTATATATGAAAATAAAAGTCTGGATAGAGTCAGTTTAACCTGTAAACTGACTTTACGCCCCCCCCCCCCCCCAGGTCAGTGGGTCCATCGTTGCCCCAGAACCGAAGGTAGACCTGGTGGTGGACAACGTGGTGACGGTGGCTAGAGACCCCCGCTACGCCCGCTATTTAAAGATGGTCCAAGTGGTGAGTGAGCCACATCCCATTCCCAGTATCACGTCCCATTCATTCCCAGTATCACGTCCCATTCATTCCCAGTATCACATCTCACTCTGTTATTTACTCATTTACAAACACATGGTTATTATGGACTGGGTGTGCCCAGCCAAACGGTTCTGGGTCCATCACCCAGTGTCCACCACTCACACTAAGCACCGTGCGTCCGTGACCGGTTAGGGCCCAGGAGCGCACTGCAAGGTGCTTCAGATGAACCTGTCAATCTTCATCTCTGGTCACAAGGGATCCTCAAAGTGAAGAGTTGGTTTGAGGCATGGCCCTTTCACACCAACAGGCTTATAGATTCTGCTACCGTTTAGAGGTGAATGATTAACCGTGACACAGCTGGCTGCTAGCACTATAACCCAACATGCTTGACCTCAGCTAACATGCTGGTTCCTTCTCTACAGGGGGTTCCCGTCATGGCCATTAAAACGAAGATGGTCCTGGAGGGTTTGGAGCCCAGCCTGCTGGAGTAAGCGCCTCTCAAAGCTCCATCAAACCAATCCACCCGCAGTCATCGCATGTCCTGACCTGCGTTTCCTCTGTTTCCATGACTACAGCACGCCAGACGCCCCGGTGCCCGACGCGGGCCGGAGCCCCACAGGGGGTCCAGGGCGCGACGACGAGGACAGCGCAGGTAGCGAGTCGTCCTTCAGTGACTGAACCCTCCAGGTGTGAAGTCCTGCGGGTGCCACGACAGGAAGTGACTGCAGCGGGGACAGGAAGTGACTGCAGCGGGGACAGGAAGTGACTGCAACGGGGACAGGAAGTGACTGCAGCATGAGAGGAAGCCATGAGGCACATGGTCGACCGGTGTTACTCAGTCTCATCTCCGTGGAAACGCACAGTAGCTGCTGAAGGATGCCTAAAATTACCATCGAATCTGTTGTAGAGAGGTCATTTCCATAGCTGCTGCTACATTAATTTCTATTTCTAACATATGGTTTGTTTTGTAATGGTGGTCATTTTATAGTCTCAATGCATTTTTCTTTATAAATTGTCCTACAGCCACTTGTGCTTATTGCAGGAATCGGTTCCGCTTCAGTGAGTTGGGTCTCTTCATGTCAACCTTAAAGCACCTCCTTCATGTTCTGGGGAGGTTGGTTTGGCAGGTCTGTCTTGACTGATGGCCAAGGACATTCCAGTGTGGAAATAACTGCACTTTCATGAGTGTACATATATTAACATTCATAATGTGTGTAATAAACTCTTACATAATTCATAGGACAGTTTTCCTTTATTTTTTGTATGAAGCAGTGATAAAAGAAATTACACGTCATAAACAATACTGCACGAACGATTTTAGAAAATAACATCTTGTATAATCTGGGCGAGATTTTGTGGTTTGATTTCTTTCCAAATCCTTTGATGTCGTTAGAGGTGAAAAACACTTCTATTCATATTAATCACCTAAAATAATCGACTCTTTCATAAATATGAAACAGTGCCATTTATTGTCTATATATATTCCATGGTATACATAATATACAATACTTTTTTAAACATTACAGTACAATCTGAGGCAACTGTGATCATTTTCCTCCTGGGGGAGGCGGGCGAGTGAGGGGGAGGGAGAGGGATATAACATAACTACAAGATTACAGGGAACTCAAACCCACCACGTGTGTGTAGTTCATGGGACTTCACTGTGACTTACTTCTCATATTGATGACCAGAGGACACTGTGATCCGGTCGGTAATCGCAGCACAAAGAAGAGGTCAGTCCAGCTTTGTGTGTAAACATTTACAGCCCCACACCACTTTGTGGTTTAACCTGCACACACTGGCCTTCAGTGAAATAGCAGAAGTAGATTCAGGGCAACATTTAAAAGTGAAACATTGAATAAAGTTAGTAGAAAAAAAACTGAACATACTGATTTCAGATTTAGGCAAATTCATTAGTTTTCAGTCGGTTACTGTAGATGGTTTACAATAGTGGTAATACAACATTGGTGAAATGTGTCAGATACTGAAATGTGTTTATAAAAGACTAAAAAACAATGCAGTCTGGTCAAGAGTACTGCGCCAACTCTGCCTTCACTTTCAGGGCAAACAGCTGCAAGAAAGAGGACACAAATATACTGTCAAAATGATGACATGTCAGTTGGGTGGGAGGCCATGACCGAACGATGGATGAACCAGTAGTCATGTGTTTGTGTGACGCTCACCTTGAAGTCAGGGATAAAGGTGAGGAAGAACAACACAAAGCTGAACGCCACGATCCACTCGCCCACAGCGCTGACCAGGTGGAAGGTGTAGTCCTGTAGGAGAGAACCATGATATCAACGCCATCACGGAACCCCCCGCACCCCCACCCCCGCACCCCCGCATCCCCGCACGCACACCCCCGCACCCCCACCCCCGCACGCACACCCACACCCCCACCCCCCCCACCCCCGCATCCCCCCCCCCCGCCCCCCCCCACCCCCACCCCTGCACCCCCACCTACCTGGTCAGTAGGCTTTCTATGCAGCTTTGTCCGTTTCACGAATCCTCCGCTTATGACTGCTGGATCCACGGTTAATAAAAATATGGTTCAAACAGGTGGTATTATGCTACTTTTTGTTAGCGTTTGTTACTATGTGTATAACTATGTGACTTCCATCTACCAATGAGCTGGTATCACATGCAAGGGTGGTCCAGTTCATAAAATGCACACACCCAGCTTATATTTATGATTCTGAGCGTCACTTCTGATAATCATCACCCCTCGTCATGTTACTGCAAATACAAAAATAGAAATACCATTGAGTTTTTTTCCCAACATGCTTTTGAAGCAGCACTGGTATTGTGAACTAGCAGAGCGTCAGAGGAGGAAGCTGAAAGGGAGGGTAAGGGTTAACCCTAACCCGAGGGTAAGCTGTTGGGAGGAAGATGAAAGGGAGGGTAAGGGTTAACCCTAACCCGAGGGTAAGCTGGTGGGAGGAAGATGAAAGGGAGGGTAAGGGTTAACCCTAACCCGAGGGTAAGCTGTTGGGAGGAAGCTGAAAGGATACCGGTCAACACGGCCAGCAGGCTGACCGCGGCGAGGGCGCTGCGCGTGTGGCACACGCACAGCGATGACCCGTACGGGCGGAGCTTGTACGATATGGCCGACTGGAGGATGGCGTAAAGCATGCCGGTGCCAAAGAACAGCAGGGCCCCCACATCGTGGACCCAGGTCACCATGGTTTCCTGAGGTCGACGACAACAACAACAAGGCAGCGCTTTTCAACATTCCAGGGCGAGTTGTTGCATGTAAACATAGAAAATGTATTAGTATAAAAACACCAACCTGGAACGTTCCGACAATACACATGCCCACGCAGGAGACCAGGCCGAAGCCGAAGGCACACAGGTTCAGCGTGGGCCGCAGGGCGCGCAGCTCCTCGTTCAGCCGCTGGACAAACTTGTAGCGGGCGTACATGGTCCCCAAGGCTGAGGACAGACCAGAGACGTGTTGGCTTCCACTTTGAAGAGAAGATTAGGGCTTCATGCCCACTAGGTGACCTGACCCTAGTCTCACTAAATCAGACGAGCTCAAACCTTCATTAAAATCCCCTTCTGAAATCTTCATCCACTCAAGCGAATGACTTTGAGTAATGTTATGAGTTATGAGTTATTTATTATGTATTATTATTATTATTATTATTATTATTTATTATGTTATGAGTTATGAGTCCTTAACGTCAGGAAAGGGGTCTTTATAACCAAGGGTCTGTGCAGTCTCCCCCCAGAAGTTCTGCTATAACATAGCAGGACTGCTGGATGGCAGACTGCCCTAACCCAGTCCTGCTATAACATAGCAGGACTGCTGGATGGCAGACTGCCCTAACCCAGTCCTGCTATAACATAGCAGGACTGCTGGATGGCAGACTGCCCTAACCCAGTCCTGCTATAACATAGCAGGACTGCTGGATGGCAGACTGCCCTAACCCTATCCTGCTCCTTGAAGAATGGCCTGTATTTGGAGGGACTGCAGGGCCCCTATGGATAAAGGTGATGACTAAAGGACCACCCAGGTAGTAACAGGACCTGAAGTGACCAGTGGGGGAAGCCCCCAGAATGTAACATAACACTCAACTTTCACACAGATCTTCTGTTTTCAGTTTTCTTTCAGATTAGGGAAGTGGGAGTAGCTCATGAATCAGCACCCCCTTCCCGCTAGGACAAACGCCAACGTAGAGTCGACCACGCTTGGCTGTTGGTCATTGTTATTAACAGTAAGCTGAGGGCCTACCTATAAATGCCGTGACAGACGTCATGAAGCCGAAGATGCAGCTCTCTGGGGGCTCTGCACCTGTATCGCTTCAGAACAGAGAAACCTGTGATATTAAACTGGGAATCGTGTTAAACTGAGCATTAAACCTGTGATATTAAACTGGGCATTAAACCTGTGATATTAAAATGGGTATTACATGTTAAATTGAGCATTAAACCTGTGACATTAAAGTGAGCATTAAACCTGTGATATTAAATTGAGCATTAAACCTGTGATTTAAACTAGGTATTACATGTTAAATTTAGCATTAAACCTGTGATATTAAACTGAGTATTAAACCTGTGATATTAAACTGGGCATTAAACCTGTGATATTAAACTGGGTATTACATGTTAAATTGAGCATTAAACCTGTGACATTAAAGTGAGCATTAAACCTGTGATATTAAAATGGGTAGTACACGTTAAACCGGGGTTTAAGCATGTGATGGTAAACTATTCACACTACACAAGCAGGTTAAATCGCTGTGATTGTGATATGAAGGCTTCACTTCAAAAACGTAGCGACGTGACTCCTGCGAAAGCAGTGTGTGTGTGTGTGTGTGTGTGTGTGTGTGTGTGTGTGTGTGTGTGTGTGTGTGTGTGTGTGTGTGTGTGTGTGTGTGTGTGTGTGTGTGTGTGTGTGTGTGTGTGTGTGTGTGTGTGTGTGTGTGTGTGTGTGGGGGGGGGGGGGGGGGGGGGCATCCGGGCAGCTGCCAATTACTGGCGAAAACGAAACTACGTCCAAGTCGTTTCTAGAAAACACTACTTTTTATTCAATATGTAACTCATGGAAATTAAAACAATCGACCTCCACAGAGCACACTACCTGAAAACTATTTCGGCTTCTATACATTTGCTATGTTTGATCGCCTATAGTTCACATGTTGACTTTATTCTTTGGTTTACTTGAATGAAGGTAGCCCGCTACACACACACACACACACACACACAACAGCCCATGGCCTGCTTACCTTATGTAAGGAAATATAATGTCCACATCATTTCGATAAATCGCAATGAGGTATGAAACGATGAAGTTGCTTGAAGACCAGACAACCAAAAAGGCTGGCAGAAAGACCATTCCGTGCTGAAACCAGAACATGATGGCGAAGACACTTGTTGCGCGACGCCAGAAAAGTATTAAGTCCCAACTCGAGGGACAACTCGGCTTCTTAGTTAAAAGCCCTCATACTAAGACTCTGAGGCGTTCTCCTCAAACGGCTCCTCACTAGTCTGCATCCGTTCATCACGTGGTGCAGAAGAAGCGACCCACCAACAAGTTCACGGTCAAATCAACTTCTTCCTCAAACGTTTCCGTATGCACACTGCGGTCCGTTCAGGGGGTCTGTGTGCATACACTTATATCACAATAAAACACGTTGGCGTACATTTATTTAGATTTGGACCGTCGTTGTAAGTGCTCTTACAATGTGAACGAAGCGCTGTGCGCCACGCTGTTGGCTCCGCTTCATTGGTTTCCTAGGTTTTACAACTGGTGAAAGTTCACAGAATGAACTTGAACGGTGGCCCCACCGCTGAAGAATTCACTAACTCAGCAAATTCTGCATCGCGTTTAAAATTTAAATCAAATAAAAATATCCATCCATCCATATCTATATCTATGGATCGATGGAAAAGTGAACCTGATGGCACATAGGTTTAATTACAGGCCACTAATGAACAGGATGCCTAAAGTACATTTTCAAGTTCATTCTCATATTAATCTTAATGTAGTCATACATCTAATTACTGTATATGAATTTATGAACCCAATAAAATTAACAAATACATACAAATTGTAGGCCCTACCTTATATTCATTCAAGTTATCAGCGCCCAAATACATTACCCCAACGTATAAAAACAAAACAATATTTTACTTAAATGGAAATATTTAATATAAAAAAGAAATGGTCAGGTAGGTCAATTCTAATAAAAATGTCCCTTTTTACAACTGACAGGAAAACATTAACAGACAAGAAAATGGAGGACTGAGCTAGACAGCCGGGATCTTTTTGGTGTGTGTGTGTGTCTCTAAGTGTGTGTGCGTGTCTCTATGTGTGTGTGTGTGTCTATATGTGTGCGTGCGTGTCTGTGTGTGTGTTTGTGTGTCTCTAGGTGTGCGTGTGTGTGTGTTTGTGTGTATGTGTGTGGACGTGCATGTCTCTGTGTGTGTGTGCGTGCATGTCTCTGTGTGTGCGTGTCTATGTGTATGTGTGTGTCTATATGTGTGCGTGCGTGTCTCTGTGTGTGTGTTTGTGTGTGTCTCTAAGTGTGCGTGCGTGTGCGTGTCTCTGTGTGTATGTGTGTCTATATGTGTGTGTTTGTGTGTATGTGTGTCTATATGTGTGTGTCTATATGTGTGTGTGTCAGTGACTAGTCACACTGGGGTGCAGGGGCTTGACCCGGACCCGGCGGGACAGCCCCAGCCTCAGACCCGGTCCCGGTCCGGGGGACTTCAGCGCGGAGCCCTGGGAGGGGGAGGGGCAGCTGCCCAGCTGACCTGGGGAGGGGCAACAATATGTTGACCTCATGCTGAGTCAGGGAACTGGTCCAAAACCACCTGCTGACATGTACACTTTTCTCTTCTGCGCATTATTCCTTTCATTTATACTGTTTTTATATCCTGTGATTTTATAATTGTTTAAATGTATTTGTACATCCTTTACTTTTTATTCCTAGAATATCTATATGGTTATTCTGCTCTATTGTTTCTAATTTGTTTATCATCTGTGACAAAATACAATCCTACCAGAGATGGATAATGTGCCAAACTAGTATTACAATTATTAAAACGTACAGAAATATATATTCCCCCTTTGACGAACATTTGCAGAAGTGGAAAAGAGAATGGATGAACATAAATATCAAGCCTAACATGAACTTCCTTAAAAGCCTTAATACTGGTCCTTTCAGTTTCATTCCCACGAATCAGCCATGTTGTGATCACGTCACCCCACCGTCACAACAGATGTATGCACGGACGCACCACTGACTGCTTTCACCCATTGCTTGGATACGTCAACGTGGCGGCCAGGACTGGCCTGTAAACTCATTTCAACAGAGGAGCCGGGCTTTTTCTGGAAGAAAAGCACTAGAACTTTTACATTCTCAACCGATTTCAATAAGCGGCCTTCACAATCCTATTCAATTATAATATATCTATTTTATACATTTATATAGTACATATTATTTTGTACTCCACATAGATCATAAACCCTTGAATAAAAACGACTCATTGAAATGTGAAGTAACGTTGTAGTGTTTTTTATCCAGACAATCGCAGCTCTTCCGTTTCCTAGTGTTTGTTTACCGGCCAGTCTTGGCCGGCAGGGCGTACGATCCCAGATCTGGCGCCTGTGTTTACCCGTCTATGGTCATCATACCTGGAGGATTCCACTTGGAAAGTCTGCTGCCCCCTGCTGGGCTGGCCGCAGGTTTACAGGAAGGAGATGTCATGGAGGGGGGCGGCGGCCTCCTGGGCACTGACACCTGATTGGCAGGTGGAGGCGTTCTTACTGGCGTGGAGGCTGCAGTTCTGACTGGCGCGGAGGCTGTCAGGACATTTTAAAACATTAAGAATGAACCCCTAACTTTAATGATGGAAAAACACAATTCAGTGACTAAATAAATAGCTAAAGAGTAAGCCTACCTGTGGCTGGCGGTTTGGCTTTTGCAGGTTTGGAGGTCTGCTTGTCCCTCTTAGAGGAGGTCGGGGGAGGAGGAGGCTTCGTCTTCTTCTCCATCTTTGTGGTCTCCTTCTTGCTCTTCTTGTTGACCTTCCTCACGGTGAACTCCTCATCCTCGCTCTCCGCCACTTCGCTCAAGTTGTCGTCACTTTCCGATTCTGGAAACCCATTTGGGAAAAATAGAATAAAAATAATCCGATGTCATAAACCAAAGACCTAGAATCAGGGAGAGCTAGTGGAATAACTATCAACTCACACAACACCAGAGATCACGCACAACACTAGAGATCACACAACACTAGAGATCACACAACATTAGAGACCACACAACACTAGAGATCACACAATATTAGATGACAACACTAGAGATAACACACCACAAGACATCACACAACACAAGAGATCACACAACACAATACATCACACAACACTAGAGATCACACAACACTAGAGATCAGAGGTTCATATTGCGTTACTTTTCTAGTTCAAGCCGCCCCAAACCAAGATGGATCCCTTCTACAAATCCCTGAAGGGAACATCGTCTCACTCCCTGTTCCCCCTCTGGACATAAAATAACATGAACAACACTTGTAAATAAATCCCACAGAACAAGGTATCACGTTTCACAGCGCTAACAGCTGGTGGACAACAGGTGGAGACCTGGTGTGAGTTTAGGCTTGTAGTCCTCGTCTTGGTCCCTGGACGCCCTCCGTGGGGGCTCACTGGTCCTGGGGGAGGACTTGTGCTTAGAAGACCCTCGCTCTGCGTGGATGCTATCCAAACCTACACAATATATAACAAACACACAACATGGAAACGTTTCTTAATGACTGATGTACCACTGCTAGTAGCTTGAGATGAGATGAAAGTGTCAAACAACTTAGTAATAGCACAGGTTCCGTGGCTTGGTAGATGTGTGTGTGAGTGTATGACACTGACTCAATAAAGTCAGATTACCCAACAGCCTGCCGTTTACACTGCAGTTAGAAAACAGCAGAGGGGAAGGATCTTCTTTTTCCTCTCCTTGACGTTCATCCGCAACTTCTGAAGAAGGAAAAAACATTTATAAAAAAGGCAATAGGTTAACAACTTCAGGTCAATACATTTCATGATGCACCGCTATGAAAAAGGTTGGCCAATACACATAACGATATTTCTAAGCTACTATAGGTCGATACCAATATTGCTAGATTTTTGTGACGTTTATATGATGTCATCAACTGTGGTCCTTAACGTATGCATTAGTAATGGATAGTGGGTAGGCTTGTTCTGAGGTTAGGCTTGCTCTGAGGGAAGGCTTGCTCTGAGGTTAGGCTTGCTCTGAGGGAAGGCTTGCTCTGAGAGAAGGCTTGCTCTGAGGGAAGGCTTGCTCTGAGGGAAGGCTTGCTCTGAGGGAAGGCTTGCTCTGAGGGAAGGCCTGCTCTCAGCAAAGTTCTTTAGTAGCTTCAACCCGAGGTCGCCACCACAGGACCAGAACTCGGGTCCTTTCTCCTTCCACCATTTCCTACCATCAAAGCGTGCTAATTGGTCTGTGTGTTGTTTTAATTCGGTGCTACTCAGTTCATTCCAACCCATTACACGCGTAGTAAACCAACCTTTGTGGGTCGGGGTTGGGCCCGTGGTGGGGGTCAGACCCATGGTGGGGGACAGACCCATGGTGGGGTACTGCTCTGTGTGGATGGTGGGGGTCAGACCCATGGTGGGGGTCAGACCCGTGGTGGGGGTCAGACCCATGGTGGGGGTCAGACCCGTGGTGGGGTACTGCTCTGTGTGGATGGTGGGGGTCAGACCCATGGTGGGGGTCAGACCCATGGTGGGGGTCAGACCCGTGGTGGGGGTCAGACCCATGGTGGGGGTCAGACCCGTGGTGGGGTACTGCTCTGTGTGGATGGTGGGGGTCGGGTCAGTGTTGCCTTCGTCGGTACCGTGAAGCAGAGACAGAGTGAGCGCTGCCTCCAGGTCTCGCTCATACAGCTCCTGATCCAGCGGCTTCCTGTAGGACACACAGCAACACCGGAGACCGAGATGATATTCCCACTGAACACAGGAGCAGGTTGGGTTACAGCCATACTGATATTATCACCAACCAGTAGGCATTATTGCAGAACAGTATTATATACGTATTGCTGTATTAGATATCATCTATTTTTCTGTTTCGGTATGACACATTTTGACATTTCCACATAAATTGCACATTGCACATCAATGATCCCCATAACAAAAGTGATAAACTTCTTCATGGTGACCAAGAAGGGTAAAGCTTTCATTCTAACAGTCCAAGAAAAGTGGATCAGTGGACTACATGGGTGCCTTAATATGATGCTACAACACCAGATATCTACTATCCTTTGTTTCATCGCAAAGCTCTCAAACACTCTGTACTATACAAACATTTGTTTACAAGTACTTTGGTTTGCAATTACCATTATTAAATATGTAGATATTGTCAGGTATGGAAAAATACATGGAAGATAACTTTTATTTTGAATTAAAAACGGGACAAACCCCTGCAGCTGCTTCCTACCTGGTGTGGTGGTTGGCTGAGGGTTGTGAGTGTAATTCTTTACTGGAAGTCTTGCTCGATGGTTTCTCCTGTTTCATTTGGCCCCTGGGCTTCTTGCTGGCTGGCGGCTTTGTACATGTGAAGTCCTCATCTGAGAGTACAAGACATGGACTGTTTCATTCGTTTTCTCTATGTGGACATGATGTATTAAATAACACACATTTACGTTAACTTACCATCATTCAAGTCGCAGTAGTTGATGACCTTCGACTTCCTGTTAGCAACACATGGAAGTTAGAAAGAGCTTAACGTTGGTGAATAGTTGTAGATATAACCTTAGTCGTTTACAAACCTTGACGGCCGATCCATAGCTTGTAACATCGACGAGTTTCCCTATGTAATGTGGTTACATTAGCGACACGTTTAACTTCTTAGATAGCACATATTACTGTTCATTTGTTAACGTTAGTTAACGTAACGCAAGCTATACGGTAACATTAGATGTAGCTAGTTAACGTCCCGTTTCGTGAGGTAACTCGTAACGTTTTCAACCCGCCTCAACTCCCCGCTTTTGTTGACCAACCTGACGACCACAGCGACCGATTCGTTCAAAACGAAGAAACGATATATTACCCATTCTTCTAACTCAAACATGAAGCAATTCTGATCGAAATAACAACACAATTCAAATACAATTATTTGACTTTATATATGCGTTTATTAGAATAAGACGCGTTACATGTAATCGTAGCGAATCTGCTGATTCTGATAACAGTTTGGGTCCCGTGGGCTAACTGTTTTTCTGCTGTCACAAACGTCTTAATTTAGTCCTAGTTCCTATTATATATATAAATGGCCAAAAAAAACAACTCACAAAACAGAGACTGGCCCCAATTAACAACTGAATGGTCATTCATGAACAAGTGCGATGAGTGACTGTATGTTAAGACTGTAAGCAATATCCGCATATTATAAAGGGTGGAATCCTAAAATCACACAGCCAGGACCTTAGGTGTGTGTGTGTGTGTGTGTGTGTGTGTGTGTGTGTGTGTGTGTGTGTGTGTGTGTGCGCGCACTGTGTATTATCCTTTAATACCAAACCAAATCTTTAACTTTTGAGGAACCCCCCTTTTTTAAATATAAAATGTGGTTTGTATTAGAATCTTTTAAAGAGTTGTCTCCTCATCTCTGCGACAGCCGCACTGACTCGCAGAGATGGGTCCTATTCCCCGTGACCCGCTAGAGGGCAGCACAAGTCCGCTCATGGGACAAATTACAGAGGGTCCACTTCTGACCTGGCAAGGAGTTAAGACACGACACGTAATGACTATGGATGTGTCCGTCCCCGTCTCGAGTCCACCCACACGCCCACCCACTCGCCGGCCGGAAGCAATCATAGCGTCCGTCGATCTCTCTTTTACTGCGCTTCAGGAAGAACATTTTTTTTTAAAGCGACGACCAAGCCTACAGACTTATCATTTTACCCTGCGCGAGTGGGTGGCTGCGGGCTGCGGGTTGTCACACAAGTGGACCTGGACAAGACGCATGCAGTGATGAGACGATCATCCATGTCCGTGGGTCCAGACGACGGGGCCAAAGGGCACTTGCGGTCGCACATTCCTCCACTCCTACAGCACCGCCTACAGGCCGGACCAAAATATCACACACACACACGCACGCACGCACGCACACACGCACGCACACACACAGTGTCAGTCACATCACGTTGGCGTACTTTACTTTCGCTAATTCCGAGTGTTTACATCGTGTTTTTTTAGACTATCTACCGAGAGGACTGTGGTATGAGGGGGCGTGGAAGCAGTTTCATAAGTAGTAGGTCTTGCCTGACTAATAGTGTCGGCCAAATGTACTTTGCACTGACTGACACACGTGTTCCTGCTGTTGTTGACCTGCCACGAAAATAGTGTGGAATTGTATATATATTGTAGAAGTGCCAATGCTCTACCAACACTTCCACCATGTCTTTTTTTTATAAACAAAGTCACATGACCAGATACGTATTTATTATGCTTCCTGAAAGAGCTCTGCTGTAATTCTAACTGTTGGGTAATCAGAGTCCTAAATAGCATGCCTCTATTTCCGCCTTGGGTTATTATGAAAGTCTACCTAAGGAAAATGAATAAATGCATTCATTCAATGTCACATGGCTTTTGCTGTTACCCAACCCTAGGTATTGATACAAATTAGCAGGTGTACACTATATAAGTTAACTAGGCCATGGCTGTCCATAGCTGGAACTTAAGACGAATTTGCAACTATTGGTGGCATTTATGTTCCTTATACTACTAGAATGATTGATGTGTGACCAACATTTAATGCACAATCAAACATCCCAAATAGGCCTATGTCCTGAGATTCTGCTGGGTAGCATTAGATCCAGAACGGTAAATAGAACGGTCGTAAATGCCAGGTCTCCATCCATCGGTGCCAAGACCACTATTTTGGTATCAAGTGTTTGTCATCCAGTAAGATTTACGAGCCCACGAGTGACAGTTGTGAGGTCATCAGCGGGCTTAATTTGAACCGGTTTTGCTGGAAGCGGTCAGGGGAGCAGTCCCCCCCCCCCCCCCCTCCCTCCCTCAACCACTAATGTGAGCAGCCATCATGTTGTACAAAACAGGAGTCTCTCTCTCTCTCTCTCTCTCTCTCTCTCTCTCTCTCTCTCTCTCTCTCTCTCTCTCTCTCTCTCTCTCTCTCTCTCTCTCTCTCTCTCTCTCTCTCTCTCTCTCTCTCTCTCTCTCTCTCTCTCTCTCTCTCTCTCTCTCTCTCTCTCTCTCTCTCTCTCTCTCTCTCTCTCTCTCTCTCTCTCTCTCTCACATAGGAGGTTCCGTGGGCGGAGCCTATGATTATGTGTTTATTCACGTTGTACATTTTGGGGGGTGAGGGATGAAAATAAACTCAGTGACCATGCTTCTGATTAGGCCTAATGATTGTTGATCTCAGTGATACGATTCACATCTAAAATAAGGATTTGATACACTGAATGAGATTAGATTGTTGGAACATCAACACTGACATTTTCTCTGACATATTATAGGACAGATCGTCATACAACATTTTACAACCTCCTGTTGAGGCCCAAAAGGGCAATGAGATAAAGTGCAATATGTCTTTGTGTTTGATTAGGATGCTGTGTGTGGACTGTGATGAATCACTGGTATGGTGAAGAGGCACCATGTACCGAGTTTGATTGAAAGTGGTTTGACATTTCCTTTGTTTTTGTTATGTTCCTCGCTACAACAATAGACACAGAACCACTTCTAATCCGTGGTCTTCCAGAAGTAAATAAAAAACTAAACTAAAAAAACTCCTTTAGTTAAGTTAGTCACGTTTCTCGGATATCCGGCATTGCAGTTTTGTCAATGTGCTGTTGTTATTCTAGCATGAAAAAAAGAAGAAAAACCCTTTTCGGGGCCCGGGAGCCGCGTTGGGCCCTAGACCAGCGGCAGCCACACCAGCCACACAGCCTCAGACGCACGGGGGCTGTGGAGCGGGCAGACAGGTCCTCTCAATCAGTGGACACCACAGTTGTTCACTTCTTCTTCACTGCCTGCTCTCCATGGCCTGCCTCCTGTACCCATGTGGCAGCCACAACAAGCTAGCTGCTGGGGGGGAGCCAGCTTGAGGAAGTGGGGGCTTCTCCTGGTTCAACCCAACAAACAACCAAATGGGTTGTTCTTTCTCCAGAGTATGATCTGCTATCATTCATCTCAAACGGCCTTTAGTTTGCAAATCATCAATATTATTTAGAATTGTCTTCTGCAACACCGTTTACCATTGGATCAGAGGTGATATGATGTATGAACTCCACTTTTATCCCATGTGACGTAAGATATAGATCCAGGCATTCAGGAGCAGGTAAATAGGGATTATGCACTATGCATAGGTTATGGACATCGAGGATCGAACCGAATCGTAAAACCTTACATAACACTATCCTGCCCTCACCGTTCAATCTGTTGGCTCACAACCCAGAGCCAACAGATTGAATTTAACCAGTGAAGCAGTGGCATCAGTTCACTGCAACCAAGCACAACTCCAGTGTCTAGAACACCACATCCACTCTTGCTGTGTCATTAAGAGCAGCACAGAGATGATGCATGTGGAGTTCACGGCCAAAGCACGGGGTTACCCACCCACACTATCAGGGGCCCCACGCCGGGGGTTCAGAGGTCAGCGTGCAGTATGATTATACGTGTTGACAAACTCCGGGAGATATAAACAGCATCAAAGGGCTGACGGCTGCGCTAAGGGCGCGAGGTCGTAAACTCTGACACCAATTAAAATAGTAGCACGCGAGTGGCGTTGTTTTCTACAGGCTGGGGGGGCAGTCATTCTCATTAGAAGGCCGTGTGAGGGGGGAATACACACCTCCACCTCCACAACACACACACAAACACACACCTCCATGAACATGTAGTCATTCTCATTAGAAGGCCGTGTGAGGGGACGCTAAATGTCACCAGATAATAACGTCTACTGTTCCTCTACCCTGGCCACACACTTGTTCAGCCGTTTGTATTCGTCTTGATTACAGCGTGTATCTATTGTATGAGTTGTGTCCTTCGTACATCCAGGTCGTCTCAGGTAGGTGTGTAGCCTGCAGCTTGTGTTTCTAAACCTGTACACCCCATGAGTGGAAACAGAAGAGCTGCTTAGTCCATTACAGAATAAATGATGTGATTCATGTGAGATTCGTTTAGATATGCAATTGAGATACTCTACCTGCAATGCAGATTTTTTTATTTCTTGAAATAAGTTCAAATAAGTCGAGTTTAGTCATCTGTTAACATAAGGCTATAATTGTGTTTATGCAATCAATCAATGAGCGCGTTGTTCACTGTTGAATGCTACGCTATTAGCTATGCTAATGCTACGTTGTAGCATGATAAATGACTTCCTGGGCGGTTTTTGAAAGAGTGTGAATGTCAAACCACATGGCCTTAGTGATGTGCTGCAATGCAGTGAATCAATATTCTCTAGAGCGTCGTGGAGTGTTATTACAGCTTTGTTCCAGCAGAGGGAGATGTTTGCATGCAGGAATTTAAAGAAACCCGGAGGCTCGTTTGGAACTTTGTGGACCCAAGCAGAGTTTTATGTCTTCAGTTTATTTGACCTTTGCACAAAATATATTTAGTAATTGCTAGTATAATACAAAGAAGATGCCAGATAATTTTTGAAATAAATACTACATCTAGGGTTCTTATGTAGAAGATTAGACAGATAAGACAACAAATCAAACCCGGAAGAGAAATTCAAGTGTTACCACCACAAAAGAACAGTGCAAAACAAACAAGAGAAGACAATTTAAAAAAAAGAATAGAATAGGTATCTTTTTATTTTATTTCAGGGTGTTTCACAATAATTGTTGGTTGGACAACAAAAGGTGGTTAACAGAGAGAGCGTGCTGATGCCTTACGTATTGTGTAACAGGTCCTGCTAGTAGAATATCATTTGATATTGAAGACCCAGGACAGAAAGGACAGGCGGTGCCTTTGATCGCTGCTCCTTGTGGGCATACACACATTCAACCCTGCGAAAGGCCAACTCAGAACCGACAAATATCACCCCCTAGGGTGCTGGCAGAGGGTCCACTCCGCGATGACTCACCCTGGCCATCCTGCGCCAGCGCCCCCCCCCCCCCCCCCCCCCCCCCCCCCCCACCACCACCACCACCACCACCACCACAGCCTCTTCTCGTTTCTCAACCACCAAAATAATACCTCCACCCTCCTGCTTATCGATACCCCTGAAGTGTAGGCTACCGTCGGCACCAGCAAACACACACAGAAAACCCCACCGCGTTTGGGATGGGGACCGGGCCGGCCCCCATCCCGCCGGGCCCGGGCCCGGCGGCGGTGGTTTGCGTCCCGTTGCGGTGAGAACGTGCGAAGCGGTGAGCGAATGTGTGAGAGGATTCCTGGCATTCCCTGGACCGGGCTCTGCTGCCCCGGACCGGTGTTGGGTTCCTGGGAGTGAGGGAAGAGGAGCTGGGGTGGTGGGGGAGGGGGGGGAGATGGGGGTAAGGGGTGCAGACTCAGCAGCTGACACCTCCTCTGATCTCTATACCCTACGCACCCCCTCCCATGACCCCGTGCTTCCGTAAAGCGAATCCCCCGAATTTCAAATATGGCTGCCTTGTAAATGGCATGCTCTTTCAGGATAGTGCCCCCCCCTGCCCTTCCCCTCCCAGAGAAGATGGGGGTGGTATTGGTGGTGGTGATGGTGGTGGTGGGGTGGGGTGATGGAGGTGGTGGGGTGATGGTGATGGTGGGGTGATGGTGGTGGAGGTGGTGGGGTGATGGTGGGGTGGGGTGATGGTGGGGTGATGGAGTGATGGTGGTGGTGGGGTGATGGTGGGGTGATGGAGTGATGGTGGTGGTGGGGTGATGGTGGTGGTGGGGTGATGGAGGTGGTGGTGGTGATGGTGGTGGTGGGGTGATGGTGGGGTGATGGAGGTGGTGGTGGGGTGATGGAGTGATGGTGGTGGTGGGGTGATGGTGGGGTGATGGAGTGATGTTGATGGTGGGGTGATGGAGGGGGTGGTGGTGATGGTGGTGGTGGGGTGATGGTGGGGTGATGGAGGTGGTGGTGGGGTGATGGAGGTGGTGGTGGTTATGTTAAGGGGAGGTGGGTGGAGGTGGAGAAGGTTGGGGAGGTGTAATTGGGTGTGGGTGCTGATAGTGGTGGTAGGTGTGGGTGGTGGCGGTGAGGGGCGGAGGTGGTACTGCAGGGGCTATGTAATGAGCGTCTCTGAGCTGTCTGATCACATCTTGTTGGACGGAGACTCCCTAGGGGGTGTGGGGTGTTGGGTGGGGGAGACAATGTGATGGTTGAGATCAATGGAAGTGATTGGGGGCTGTCATCACTGCCCCCCCCCCCTCCTTATTGTATCCTCATTGGTGACTTTTCAGCCAAAGCTTTCCTTTTCTGCCTATTCCACAGTGCAAGCATTTCTGTGTTAAAAGACCTGCGGCAGGCAGCTTGTGTCAGGTGACTCAGCTGCAGCAGCTCTGTGCAGCTGGTCTACACCGTTCATGTGTGTTGGACTGCTGTTGGGTGTGTTCTTACAACAGACTCTAGCACCATCATCACCACCACCACCTTTACTGTCCCCACTCCACTGTCTCCACTATACCATCAACACCACCACGCCTCCACCAACACCATCTCCAACATTACAACATCACTATCACCATCACCTCCAATATCACCTCCACCACCGCAGTTCTGTACACACACATACATACACGCACACACACACACGAGGGTACACACATATTAGCGCTGAGATTGCTGTGTCAAGATAAGCCAGAACCATAGAGGTCTCTGTGCTATTGCATAGAGGTCACCCTGACTCCCAGGAATCACCCTTAGTCATGCTGTGCCTATTCCAGTAGATCTCCACGTACACCCAATTTGTGTTTGTATGACTCAGCACTTCTGCCTCATCCGTTGAGCAGTTTGTGCCAGTGTTTTTGTGTGTGTGTGTGCCTGCGCCAACGAGCTATACAACAAGCTATAAAGTAGACCATTGCTTTGTTTAAGTGGAGTGTAGAACTCTAAATGAATCCCTTCAGGACATGAGTCATCATTTATCTCTCAGCAGCAGCACGACAACAGTTGGCATCCAACTCCCAGAATCCCCTCTGTTTCAGTGTACAGCAGGAATCTGAATATTCATAACGTTATCTCTTTTTTGGTAGAGGGGGGAGAACGGTGGGGTGCGATGCTGAATTATACAGCTGATTCAGCAGAAAGCCAGTCCCCTCCAAAGCTGCACTCATGCGTAGCGCTTTGCATTCAGCATCTTACTACTGCTGATTAAAATCTGATCGCTGTAAGCCATCGATTGATTTCTCAGCGAGACCACTTGTATGTTAGCGGCTCATAAATATATTCCCACGGCAGCGCAACTGGGACGCAGTGCTGCGTGGCCCGTGCAGGAACCTTCATGGATGCTGTGGGATCGATAGCGCTATTGAAATAAGCAATATGCATAATGAGTGGTGAGCACAGGCCTGCGAGACCGCAGGTCAGCAGAGGGAGGTGTCATAGTGGGCTTACTGTGTTCTTTTACCGAACAACACAGGAAAGAAAAGTGTGTCTCTTGGGCTCAAGAAGGAAGAATGAATGAGTGAATGAATGCCTTTTAAAAAGGTACAAGATGGTCTGGCTTTCTGCTAGTTTACATCATAAATGTAATCATTTATCACTTATCCAAATGACTTCCAGGTTAGACCGTGAACAATAAAAGCATACAATCCATATTCACAACCACAAAAGTGCTCCACAATCCCACTCCTGAAAAATAGAGTCAAAGCAATTCTAAACAACAGGAGTACATTTCTTTGTTAATAAGTGGAAGAGTCAAGTGTAAGTAATTTAACGTTGCACAATCTTTCTGATAAGAAACAACAAGCCACTAGACAGAGCACAGGGAGCAGGAATCAGAAACAACTTCCAGCTGACAGTCAGTTAATGTATTGTCTTCTATGTATGTGAGTTTGATGGTCTCTAATGCTCTCACTCAATTATAAGGCTTAAGGCCCAGGCATGACTAATCTATCTTGTGATTTAACCAGCAATGGTGGACCCAGTACGGTTTGACTGATTATTATTATTGTCCATTCCAGAGAAATCCCATCTGAATGCAGAGGCTTGCCAGCTGCTGTTTCAATAGGGACCTCTAAAGCCTGTCTTCATAAAAGGCTAATTGAAGACCTTAATCCTGCTGTATCTCGTTACCCCTTAACTCTGGGTTGTACACAAATTCGTATGATACCCCATTCTTTGGTGTGTTCTGATTGATTGATGTGTGTGTGTCAGGGTCAAATGTGTGTGCGTGTGTGTGTGCTATTTTGGTCCTATAGGGTGGCTGATCTGTCAGTAGGGAGTAGCCACCCTATACATCCCTGTCTGTGTGTCTGTCAACCTGCCTATTTACATTCTGGTGTATTCTCTCATGGCCCAAATCGTGACATTATCAATTGGGAGGGGGGGGTACCACCCTCAACACCCATATGAAAATGATATGTATAAATGATATATGCTGTAAAAATGTACATTGGTTTTGCATGTTTTCTTACAAGATGATGGCCCTTAAAAAATAAGTTGTATACTTTGATGAACAACTCGCAATGCATCCCACTATTCATTGAAATGTCGCTGTCACTGACATCGAGCACGTGTCCACGCACGCGAAGCAGAGTGACCGCTCGCAGTAACTTGCCTGTCCAAGTGAACTACTGCGCCACATTTGTCGCACCAAGAGGATGCTTCACACACACACACACACACACACACACACACACACACACACACACACACACACACACACACACACACACACACACACACACACACACACACACACACACACACACACACACACACACACACACACACACACACACACACACACACACACACACACACGCGTATTGATTCGCAAAGTAGGCGATAGCAAGCATACACAAAGTATACACCAACATTATATTACCGCAGCGATGCACTGGCTGTTATGAGAGCCAGATTTACTAAATATCTTGATGATAAGAGCATCGACCACTGACATATTTGGTATTCACAGGCAAAGCATGGCCATCGGATCATCAAACTAACAGTTAGTAATAGGCTAATGTGCATTTAAAAAGTGGTCTTACCTTAAGTCACGCTGATGAAACTGATGTAGCTAGAGCAACTTTGGCTTGATGTTAGCTTGGGTGCTGTTAGCGCTAGCTTCCTCACGGGAGTCTCCGCTAGCTCGAGCAACGTTAGCGCTAGCTTCCTCTCGGGAGTCTCCGCTAGCTCGATCAACGTTAGCGCTAGCTTCCTCTCGGGAGTCTCCGCTAGCTCGATCAACGTTAGCGCTAGCTTCCTCTCGGGAGTCTCCGCTAGCTCGATCAACGTTAGCGCTAGCTTCCTCTCCGCTAGCTCGATCAACGTTAGCGCCGTGTTCATGTGCTGTTGCGTGCCTGATTGCAACACGTGTTTATTCCATAGACCTGTGGTGAAATCTCCAACCGGACCGAACATTTGGAACATAAGATCCAATTTTAACCGCTTACTGAAATCTAAATATCAGTAGAATATGAACATGACCAGCACAATAATTAGACTTTTATATTTATAAAAATAAAGTCTAGCTGTGAACGTGCTCTACCATTCCCCTCCGCACCCTACTTTGCACGGCCTTGATATCCAACCAGAAAACGCTACATAGGAAGAAGTTAGTCTACTTCATAACGACGGTCTTTGAGAAGTTGTTAGCAGGCCTAATCATTAACCAACCTTAGCTAAATCAAACATGGCACAGGTCCAGTGAATCATGATTAACGAAATGTGCCTGAGCTCAGTAACAGCGCCCACTCGGAATTGATTTGAATTGATTTGGGTTACTTAATCAGTAAGTGTTTGTCTATTCAGGCAGAGCCGGCGGTTAGCATGGCAGCATGCTTGCAAAGCAAAGCAAAGCTTCTCCCCCTGCGATTGATTTGCCGTCCATGTGTTAGGGCACTGAAAACACAGCGCTCTATATCGTTTTATTCCAAGAAAGTCTATCTTGCATGATAGATGGTGCTGACAATAATTGTGTGTCCTACAAAATAAAAAGAAATCCCCACAATTGCATTTCCTTTGACCTGCCTCATGACGTTCTCCTTGGTTTATCTTGATTCAATTCTGCTAATGTGTCAGTGCCAGCTATAACTAATCCTCAGTGAGTGAATGTGATTTTAACAGGTTAGCTACTGCTTGTAACTCAATCTTTGCCATTAAGAAGTGGTCATACTGCGTTTTGCCACTCCTATTGGTTTGGTGCATTACCATGGTAATAGTTGCTAAGGGATGTCTTATTGTCTTGGTAATAGTTGTTCATGTGGGTGTTATTAGCTATGTAATAGTTTCTACAGTAGGTGTTATTGACGTGGTAATAGCTGCTAAGGTAGGTCTTATTACAATGGTAACCAAGATATGTCTTATTGGCGTGATAATAGTTGGTAAGGTAAGTCTTATTACTGTGGTTATAGTAGTTAAGGTAGGTCTTATTACTGTAGCAATAGTTGCTATGGTAGGTCTTATTACTGTTGTACTACTTGCTAAGGAAGGTGGTATTACTGTGCTAATAGTTGCTAAGGGAGGTGTTATTACCTTGGTATTGTGCTACGGTAGGACTTTGAACTTTGGCTATATTTGCTACGGTACGTCTTATCACCGTGGTAATAGTTGCTACGGTACGTCTTATCACCGTGGTAATAGTTGCTAAGGTAGGTCTTATTACAGTGGTTATACGGTAGGTCTTATTACCGTGGCAATAGTTGCTATGGGAGGTCTTATTACCATGGCAGCAGAGCGCACCTTGTGTACGACGCACCGCGGTGCTGTGTGGCGCGTGGGCATTCCCCGCGGTGTGCGCATTCTACCCCGCGTGGAGAATGGATGGCAAGTACAGCGTCGGGAGTAACGTTACCCGAAGTATCCGCGGCATTTTATTCAAGCTATGCGCTTACATTATTCTGTGAGTGCTGGCTGCATTCTTACAATAATACGCCGCAGTTGGAGCGCAGGGGACACTGCGTTGTGTAAACTTCCTGAACAAACAGCAAAGGAAGTGTCGCAGGATTGTCATTGCTCCCCGGTGACTGCCAGACTGTTTTTGCACCTTCTTTCTAAATAAGGAAGCAGGCTGTCAGACATATGACCACTGTCCCGATTTGGGTTCTGCGACAGTAGGCCTATCCATCGCATCCCATGATTGCTCAACGCTATCCAATGAAAGGCCTCCCCCCCCCCCTCCCCATTCCATATGCACGCGAAGTAGGACCATGGAGTCAGACCCCAGTCTCATCACGACTCTGGATTCGTTGTAGTACACTTTTTGGGGGGGATTTGGAACTTTCTCTCTCCCTAACTATCACTATACCCCCCCCCCCTTTCTCTCTCTTTCTCTCGCTCGCCCCATCGCCCTCCCATCTCCTCCTCTCTCTCTACAATGATGATGGGATAGCAGTGAAGTCAGCAGCGGCGTGATGTCATCGCAGGAGGATGTGAGCGGCCGGCCAGCCCGGTGAGGTGTGAGAGAGAGTTTTGGTGAGGAGTGGCGATCCTCCGCGAACCCGGCGTGGCCTATACACCCAGAGGCGCGGAGCTCTGAAAGATGGTCATCTCCGCCGCCACCACCTCCTCACGTCGCGTCTCCCGCCTCCCGTCCGTCTCCAGCGCTCCCGTCGCGGGCTATGCCTTGATCAGCCTTCCCAAAATAAGCCCGCGACACCACCATGCCAAAGGCAGAGAAATAAGAAGAGTTGTATTTTTAGGGCGGTTATTGGACCACGTGCCCAAAAGGTAAACCCGGATGGCCATTGCTGCGCAAAGTTGCCTCGTAGGCCTATACAGCATGCACGAGGCCAGGACGCCGTGGACGCGCACTGCCCTGTTGGTCCTTCTCGCGTCTCTTCTTGCGGGGATAGCAGCGTCATATCCGATCCAGAGCAGGACTACTAATAATGCAACTTTATTGGAGAGGCGTTGGGAGACGTTGTTCTCCCGCTCGTACCTGGGACTGAGCGGGGACAGGTCGGAGCTCAATTGGGAGAGTGACTACTTGCTGGGGATCAAACGAGTACGCCGGCTGTACTGCAACGTGGGCATTGGGTTTCACCTGCAGGTCCTGCCGGACGGGCGGATAAGCGGTGTGCACAGCGAGAACCCTTACAGTGAGTTTTCATCTCACTGTGTGCTTGTGTGTGTATGTAGAAAGTAGGTCGCCGTTGTGTGTGTTTGTGTGTGTTTATTAAGAGATCTGGCGGTGTGGTTGGCTATCATTAAAAGGGGACTGCCGGTGGCATTGCTGAAAGTTTCTTAAAGCAAAGACAAATCTATTAAAAGCCTTATATCCGCCAGCGCAAAATATTCTCCTTGACCAAAACATGACATGAATGCTTGGACCAATTTAGACCCCCACTTATTTTTACCCCGAGTGCTGCTGTCAGTCAGTGTTCAAGTAACCCATGCATGCTGGTCGTAAAGCGGCAGACTTTTAGACAAGAGAGAAGCGGGTGGGGGGGATCTGGAAAAGTGCATTTAGCTAAAGCGAGCCTGTTTCAGCAGCCCCGTAAACTAGAGAGACTTCATCCAGTCGCAGTGCACCTGCAAGGTTACACCCACTGCTGCAGAGACGCGGTGTTCCCCGCTAGTCGCACACACACCAGTCCACTGTGCTCCCCCAGTCAGGAGCAGGACTCCCATAAACACGTGTGTCTCCTCAGGCTTAATAGAGATCTCCACCGTGGACCGAGGCGTGATCAGCCTGCGTGGCGTCAGAAGTGAGCTGTTTGTCGCAATGAACGGCCGAGGAAGGTTGTACGGAACGGTACGTGTGCGCGCATGCTGTGGCATTCTTCAGTAGGCTTTCTAACCAGCTGGGAAAGACAGATATTTTCATGGAGCCATGTGTTAGAAACAGCATGATGCAACGTTTTGAATCTCATCATACGAATGAAAAGCAAAGGCAATGCCACGAGGGCAACCACGTACATACGTCATTATGTGACGTCTTAATGTGACTCATTCAATTTTTTTTATAACAGGAATCCGTCGACACTGACATTTGAACGAAACATAACAGATATATTTGATGCAATGAATGGTGATATGGATTTCACTTTACTCGTATTATGACCTTAGAGGACCTTTATGTTTATTTATTGTAGCCTAGTAATGTCCTTGGCATCCAGGACGTTTTTTTTTTAGTACTCATAAGTACACAGCCTACTGCAGTAGAGCTACATAAATAAGGATGGAAAGAGGAAGACAAATGTTATGTGTGTTCATGAGAATCCCTCTAGACGTAGGCTCCACCTGCTCCCCCAGCATGCTCCACCTGACAGATTTACCGGCCCCGGGTCAAGAGCCCGCCTGTACGTACACAACGCCTGATCTTACCCCCCACTCCCTCTGACCCCCCCCCCCCACCCCACAGAGAGCGTTCAGGGATGAGTGCAAGTTCAAGGAGAGCCTTCTGGCCAACAACTACAACGCCTACGAGTCCCTCCTGTACCCCGGCTCCTACATCGCCCTGAGCAAGCACGGCAGGGCCAAACGCGGCAACAAGGCCACCACCGCCATGACCGTCACCCACTTCCTCCCCCGCCTGTGACCCCCCCACCCCACCCCCAGCCGTGGGGGGCCGGGAGGACGCAGGACGGAGGGAGGGGGGGCCGGAGCTCAACTCATTTGCACACAAGGTGGAAGATCTTCCAGGTAACTCTAGAGCTGAACAGCAACAAAACACAAAAGAAGGAGAAAAAAAACTAAAGCGATGCACCTTCTTCATATACTCACTAGTGGACTGCAGAGGACGAATGACAAGTCACACATACACACGCGCGCGCACACACACGCGCGCACACATGCACGCACACACACACACACACACACACACACACACACACACACACACACACGCACACATGTATTTTCTTTCTATACATATACACGTGTACGTTTGTTGAGCTGTCTTTGTATTACGATGACCTCTATATGCCAAACTGTGCTGCTTGTCATTATGTTTCTTATTGTTTGTTGTTTTAATGATGGGGGGGGGGGGGGGGGGGGGGGTCAAAGCTTGGAAGCTTGGCTTGTCTCACTTTACATTGGTGCTTGCTTTAACCAAACCATGTCATCATATATATATACATATAAATATGTATATATATACACATTTACACACACATGTATGCATATATATATATACATATACATACATACATACATGTATGCATTTTAGGAGTGAAACAAATACTTTTTATTACCTCAAAGAACCACTTTACTGGAGGGAGGGGGGGGGGGGGCATGGGGTTCTGCTCCAGTATCTGAGTTGATCATTTCTCTCGCGCGGCCAGCGTTTGGGCGCCGTTGGTTAAAGATGTCCGCTTAATGCTGCACTCTTTAAAGGTGCCTTGGTGTTCGCACTCGCAGCCCCTCAAAAAGCTGCATGTAAGGGACACCCACTGGAGTCAGAAATAGGTGCTGTGGGGTGAGGGGTGAGGGGGTGGTTGGCTATCTGGTTTATTTTCTTTTCTGTAATTAGATTGATGAAGTCGTTAGCCGTCTGTAAAAGCGAGGAGGAACCTCTTGTGTTTGAGGAGAGGCAGGTGTGAATCTGGGAATGAAGACACGAGGAAACGTGGATGTAGGACTACTAGAGCGAAGCTTACGGAAGAAGAAGAAGGGGCTCAGACTGGTGCTGGATCTGCACGTCCTCTCAGACAACCTTGGTGCGCCGTCCCTGGAGAGCATAGCTTGAGTTGTAGCGTTTAGTGAGCTAACGTTACCACTAGGGCCTGCTGTAGCTAACACATCCAACTTGTCAGATCAGCCAGTGGAAAAAGTGTAAATAGTAGATTGAATGAGAAATGCAAAGATGTATCAGGCAATAATCTGTTCAGGTTTTTTCTGTTACCGGCCAAAGATGGTGCCTCGATGATTATGCAGTTAGAAATTGTCCCCGTAAGATGGTTTGCTTTACTTATCTGTGTGTGTGTCCCATGGGCGGTCTTCCCTCTTTCTGGGGTGTTCTGCAGTAGAGCTGCAGTAGCAGGGGTGATGTGGGGCCTGCAAATGTAATCAGGGGAGAATCAGCTCATCGGTCAATAAGACTCAGACCATCGTGGCTAGCAGAGCAGATGCAACACTGGAATGTTCTCAACAGACCATGATACCACGGTCAGATGTCTCATATCTACCTGTCACATGTAGGCCTAATCTGAAATGAAGGCCTGTAATGTGAATGCTACCCAGGTTGTGATCAGTCATCCCAGCCGGTGGCTGTAGTTTACTAGGGAAAGATGCTAAGTGGCTGTAGTTTACTAGGGAAAGATGCTAAGTGGCTGTAGGTTACTAGGGAAAGATGCTAAGTGGCTGTAGGTTACTAGGGAAAGATGCTAAGTGACTGTAGGTTACTAGGGAAAGATGCTAAGTGGCTGTAGTTTACTAGGGAAAGATGCTAAGTGGCTGTAGGTTACTAGGGAAAGATGCTAAGTGGCTGTAGGTTACTAGGGAAAGATGCTAAGTGGCTGTAGGTTACTAGGGAAAGATGCTAAGTGGCTGTAGGTTACTAGGGAAAGATGCTAAATGTCTGTATTTCACACAGGCTTTGGCCATCGAGGCCTCCCAGACCTGGAGCTAAAGGTCATAACTACTTTCAAACTGTTGGTTCTGGCATGGTGGTTGGGTAAGACGCGAGGCGGTGTCATGTCCAGCCCATTACACACCAGTACCATGTAATATAATACCATGTGGTAATGGTGCGCTGCTGGATATTTGGGCTTTCCATTCACATGGAATCATCTAGTGCGGATTCAACATGGATGGTCTTGGTTTCACCCTCGAGGGGGGCGGGGGGGGGGGGGGGCGGGGGCGGGGGGGGGGCGGGGGGGGGGGGGGGGGGGGGGGACCCCAACCGTGTCGACATCTCGACGGGGGCACGCATCCGTGGTGGGCGGTTTGTTCTAACAACACACACACACACACACACACACACACACACACACACACACACACACACACACACACACACACACACACACACACACACACACACACACACACACACACTTCAACCCCCCCCAAGAACTATTTTAATCCAGGACAGACTTATTGCAGTGTTGGCCCTGCTGTCTTTGTTGTTTCACAGACCCCCCCCCCCCCCCCCCACACACACACACACACACACACACACACACACACTAACACACACAAAGCGCACACGCATGCAAGAATGTGAATCTGCCCCCATGTACCTGAGCACCCTCACCACCCATCACCCAGCCAAAGGGACCTTCGGATTCCAGACGTAACCCAGGAGCTTCCTGGTCATCCCTCATCCCCTTTTTAGTTCAAGGTCACCGCCATAGATCTGCCTTGACCCCCCCCCCCCACCCCCCACCAAGCCTACGGTGGTCTGTGTTACATCAGTGGTTTTTTATTTGGTGGACGCCAAATCTCAAATATCATCTCCGTCCCATTGATTGAACGTGAGCCAAAGCTGTGTTTTCGAGGCATAAACGAAAAGAGATTTATTATCTGTCCGTCTGTCACTCGTTGGGATCACAGTGCTGCTGGCCAGGACACTTACTGTAGGCTAAAGCGCTATGACATTGTGTTCCGCTTTGAAATGCAGCACCCAAAACATGACACCGCACACATCGGCCCACTGAAGAGAGTCGGTCTCCCTCTCTGTCCGACTCCTCACACTCTTCCAAGAGACGTTGTTGTAATTCTGTGGAATCCAGTGCAGAGGAGCTGCAGTTTAGCCAGGTTGGCTGAACGAGACGGAGGGGGAGAGCAGGAGGAGGATATTTGAGTCATGCTCTCTTTTTAGCAGTACACTCTGTACTTTTCACGGTTTTACGCTCTGGGACGAAGCGCCACTCAGAATGTCAGTACGTCCGTTAGCAGAAGTCCCCACAACTGCCGCTAACCGTAGCCGTTTGCGCCGACTAGCACAGTCCACGCTCCTCCACGCTCTCTGGGGCCGGTTCAACTACTTTGAGTCACAAGATTGAACGGCTGGTTGTGTTCTTCAAACAGCGACGATGTTTTTATTTTATTGACCCGATGGTTTTCAGAAAATCGGGGCTGATTTGGGTCCGCGTCGGTTTGTTTGTAACTTTTTACGTTAGCAATACGCCAAAGGCTAGCTCAGCGCTACGGCACTGCGCTACGAAGCATCGGAACTTGAATGGGAGTTCGGCTCGAGTTTCTCTCGTGTACTTAATAAAAAAAAGACTTGTTGCTCTTGTAGTCGAGGTTGCATGCGGTACCAAAAGGGTATTAACGACTTGTTTGGGACATTTAACACAACTTGAAAGTGGGGGATTTGATGGTGTGGAAGTGGTATTTTGCGCATGTGCCACACAAGAAATGGCTGCTTCTCACACCGAGTCACACAATGTCTAAATGCCTTTAATAGCACCTTATCTTTCAAAACATTATTTAAAAAGGTGAATAAATAAGTGAATGTTCGTTGTTTTTGTTTCACACCTGAGCACTGTATAAGTGACGCAAAAGAGCTGAATCACAAAAGGAAAATGCAAGTTTGCCCATCAAAAAAAAAGCTCCCTTTTTGTTTTAGCTTTGACCAAAACATATGATCAAAAAATATTTCTTATTATTTAAACTTTTTTTCACTGCGAGTACCATTTCTTTATACATATATGGTGAGGATTTTAGTTCAGTTTTTTTTTTTTTTGCCACTCATCTCCGTTTCTACAGTCTTCATATCGTATCAGTGTGTCAACAGACCTTATGTTCCATTTTATCTTCTGTTCACCATTACATGTACGGCCTGTTCATCTGTGTTTGCATATACCTCACCCTCTGCCTTAGTTTGAGTTTGCTAAGATGGTTGTAAATGATGAAGAAAACGAAAACCTTATTTAACCGTTTTTGAAATGCTGAAAACGCTGAGTAAGGATCGTATGTGCTGTGCACAGTAGTCCACTGTATTCCTGAGATAACAATAAAGATGTTGATTTTGTTTTTTATGCCGGAGGTATGTTTTTTTTGTCCTGTCTCTTGTGTTTGTGGGGGGGGGGGGGGGGGGGGGGGTTGCTGATCGTGTGTGTGTCTGTGTGTAAACAATAGTGGGGGCTGGGTTGGTTGCAGTTTCTATTTTATAATTCAAATGTTTTGATATTGAACGTTTTTTTATATTACTATGTTGGTAGGCCTGCAGCCAGTCATTAAATATTAATATGTATTCATAAACATTAATAACATATCCATTTCTCTAAACAAACCCCATTTTGTTCAAACATTCGATTTTTTGGAGTCTTTGCCAAGACTATATCAGTCGTCCACCACCAAACGTCAACAAACGCACTAACGGACAGAACCCATAGTTCAAGTGTTAACGACGCCATCTACTGTCGAGACAGTGCCACTGCTGCTTCTGTGCAGGTGCATAAAACACCAAACGCTCTACATTAACAGTGGAGGTCATGGACATTGTTCTATTTATTCATAAGTTAAAAAAAGTTAGGGTTAGATAGTACGTATAAAGATATACACACTATATATATTTTTTTATATTTCTATACAAATATATAAGGATTTAGTAAACAAGTTAAAAAAAAGTTACAACTAAAGCCAACGAAATGAAGACCGACAGTGGTTTAAACGAAAGGGCTACTTTGATTTATAACGTTAACATTTTTTATAAAGCTTCTGCTTCATAACTATTCTAAAACGGTCTAGATAAGCCTACACGACACAATGTTTTATTTTTAACCAAATGAACAATAAATGACCCACGATAATTGTACGACAAGAGGGCTAGATATAGTACACCTCTCCAAAACAGATTGCACAATTGAGTGTGGGCCTACTTCTTGCTAATTCACCAAACCTCATCGGAGGTAGATCGGCCTCCACGCAGAGGTGGAAGTGCCTCTTCCGTCGAAGAAAAGCCGCACATCTGCTTTGGGGGCGAGCGCTGCGTAAAAGCATGTGAGCAGGAGTGGCGGTTTGGTGCCTTTAAATAGGGCCGTTTCTGGAGTCCAGCACAACACATCATCTCCAGACGTCTAGCAGCCCGCTGTGTAAGAAAACCACCGGGTTTATTGACGTTAGGATGGACGTAAACAAGAAGTCCGAGATGATGGACACCGTACTGGCGGTCTTACTTGCAGTCCTCCAAGGGTTCCGGCTGGCCGAGTCCGTCCCCAACCCCTCGCCACTGCTCGGCTCCCACTGGGGCAACCCGCGGAGATACGTGCACCTGCAGACGTCGACGGACCTCAACAACTTCTACTTGGAGATCACGTCGACTGGCCACGTGCGCAAAACGACACTCAGGAGTCCATACAGTAGGATGACTTAAAAATATATATCTAATTCGTTTTTTATATTTCTTTTTATAAGGACTGGTTTCCATTTGGACCGTCCATGTGTAAATTGTATTATTATTATTTTTTCACAGCTGTGCTAATAATCAAAGCCGAAACGAGAGAGCGAGTCGCCATCCTGGGCATCAAAAGTAACCGCTACCTGTGCATGGACTCAGAGGGCAACCACTTCAGCTCTGTAAGTGACAACTTGCTTCTCTTTTGAAAATTTCATCTCAACTATTTGTGGTAGTTTAAAAATGTAATTACGCATATTTTACGCACTTGTATATCGACGCTACGGTTACAACGTATATAGCATGCATGGCTTAAAATACGACTTAGATGTCAAACAATCAATAATTGGACCTATGGGCCCATTGTTGTTATTATGATGATGTATTCAATAATAATCACATTGTGTTTGTTTTTGTGTGTAGTCCATCTGCCACAGGGACAGCTGCCTCTTCACCCACCGGCTGCTGGAGAACCACCGCGACGTGTACTACTCGTGCCGCACCGGGATTCTGTTCGACCTGGAGGGCTCGAGGCAGACGTTCACCGCGGGCCGCAACCTCCCGCTCACCGCGCTCTTCCTGTCCGAGCGGAACACGGTGCCGCTGGAGCGCCTCTTACACCGCGAGAAGAGGATCCGGGGCCTGCAGCTGCAGGTCGACCCCGCCGACCCGCACAACGTGTACCCGCACGCTCAGACCGAGGAAGGCTCCGACTCTCGCGCAGCACCGGAGGACGACGCCGACATGGACGCGGAACCGGGAGAGGGTGGCGGCGGCAACGTCTCCAGGGAGACGCCCCCGTCGGCGCAGTCAGACGACGACCCGTGGAACGTGAACTCTTCGGGCCCCGGGAGCCCAAGGTTCACCGGGACGATGGGCTGATGCTACCGAGACGTACGAGAAGCATCGTCAGTAGACACGCTTTGTTGCGCTTGATTCCAGCGGAGGTGGGTTTACAGCTGGTCTGAGAACAGCAGTAAAACACGACGCTCAGACGGTATGGGACAGACGTTATCATGGGGAAACAGACGATTCTATTTGAGTTGAACTCTGACTGAATGACCTAGAAGCAGGGAATCAATTGCGACTGAAAAGCGTTGATGTAAAATGTTCTGAGACACAAATGAAAGGTTATACTGACCAGCCTTATTTAAAGCATTCCTAACAGTTAGCCTTACACCAACTTAACACAATAGCACTATGCGAACCACACTATCTAAAACCAAACGTTGCCTATAGAGTGAATGCAGAAACATTGCCTCTGTCTTTGATAACTTCTACTTTTGTATTTATATTATTCTTGACTTGAACAATTTTGTAATATAATGTCCAACTACACGGTACAAACAATCACCTAGCATTATTCTTTAGTAAATTGAAATCTGAAATCAAATCTACAGTCTGTTCATTTAGACGCCAACAGGCTATTTATTTATTTAAATCCCTTCCTTGCTGTTATTTATATTGTGTATTTATGTGCGCTATACTTCAAATGTACATACAAGAAAATGATACATGTCTTTCAACATGCGAGTAGCAAATTCAGCGTCTATAAATAAAACAAATTACCAAGGAAAGCTGACTTTTTCTTTGTCTAAAAGATCTCTGAACCTGCTGGGGCCCTAGGGCCCTCAAGAAAACCTTAGATCCAGATGAGGGAAGCCCGGACGGTGTCCTATAAATAAGTTCATCAAATATGAACTTTCTAAATGTATAAGTTAAAGACACACTCAGAGACGCATGTTTACAGGAATGCTTTCTTTTGAACCCAGAGTAGAAATGCTTATGTTGTCATTTAAAGACATGTAATATGTCCCGTTCTTATTGAGCCTAGTGTTTTCTGAAGGATTGTTGCGCTTTTCAGATGTGCTGTGAACAACCTTTCTTGCCAAGCAGTCACATCAGAAGTGTTTACATTGAGTGCAATACTGAAGGAGAGAATCAAACGTTTTCTGTCGTCTTTCAGTTTATTTCTTTTTAAATAAAACGAAGACAGTACTGCGATCTCTACGCCAGAGTAATATGAATTTGAAATGGTGACTTTAAAACACGTTGGTTTCCACCTTTGGTATCAACATTTCCAAAGACTGAACAGACTTAGGGTTCACGGTTGGAAACATATATAGTTTAAAAAAATAAGTTACATTCAGTACATTAAAGAAAGTGCTCTTCGCAAACATTCAGTATGGAACTACAGCTTTTACTTTACCACCTAAAATAGAAAAGTCTGCAAAATAATTACCAGACTCAGAGCAGCCATCCCTGCCTCCGTCACCTCCCATCTGGACTACTGTGATGGAGGTCTGGGTCCCCAGCAGAGCCTGGATCGGCTCCGCTACCGGCCGGCATTCTCATCCGCACATCACCCCCACCTCATCCACCCCCACTGATCTCACTATCACCCCCACCTCATCCACCTCCACCCACACTGATCTCACTATCACCCCCACCTCATCAACCCCCACCCCCACCCCCACTCACATCACCCCCACCTCATCCACATCACCCCCACCTCATCCACATCACCCACACTGATCTCACTATCACCCCCACCTCATCAACCCCCACCCCCACCCCCACTCACATCACCCCCACCTCATCCACATCACCCACACTGATCTCACTATCACCCCCACCTCATCAACCCCCACCCCCACTCACATCACCCCCACCTCATCCACCTCCACTCACATCACCCCCACCTCATCCACCTCCGCTCACTATCACCCCCACCTCATCCACCCCCACCTCATCTACCTCCACTCACATCACCCCCACTGATCTCACCATCACCCCCACAAAGGCCAGCTGAAGACTCACTTATTTGGCCTGGCCTTTGGACACTGATCTTTTGTATCATTCATTCATTTATTTATTTTTGTTCTTTGATTAATATAATTTAGTGTCTCTCTCTCCCTCTCTCTCTCTCTCTCTCTCTCCCTCTCTCTCTCCCTCTCTCTCCCTCTCTCTCTCTCTCTCCCTCTCTCTCTCTCTCTCCCTCTCTCTCTCTCCCTCCCTCTCTCCCTCTCTCCCTCTCCCTCTCTCCCTCTCTCCCTCTCTCTCAGCTGTCCTCCAGCGTCTCCAGGTGTTCCTTCCTGTTGGTGAAGAGGCAGCGCGCTGCAGCGAGCTCCGGACCCCCCCCCCGGCCCGGACCCCCCCCCCCGGCCCGGGGCCCCCCCCCCGCCCCGGGGCCCCCCCCCGCCCCGGGGCCCGCCTCAGCGTGAGCAGGAAGCGGCTGACCCCGGTGTTGGGGCAGGGGGCGGAGAGCTGCGAGGCCCGGGCCCCGGCCGGCAGAGAGCAGCCCAGCTCCTCCAGCAGGTGCTTGACCGCTATGCGGATGAAGGCCCCGTGGCTGACCACCAGCGCGTGGACGCCCACCCCCCCCGGCCCGTCCTCTGAGCCGCCGGCCGGCGGGAGAGGGGGGGCCGCGGTCCCATCGCCGTGTTCCTCCATCATCTGCTGGAAGAGAACTTTGAGGAAGTCCTTGAAGCGAAGCCGGACCTGGGGGGAATAGGATGGGTCATACCAAGTGGACCTGGGGGGAATAGGATGGGTCATACCAAGTGGACCTGGGGGGAATAGGATGGGTCAGACCAAGTGGACCTGGGGGGAATAGGATGGGTCATACCAAGTGGACCTGGGGGGAATAGGATGGGTCATACCAAGTGGACCTGGGGGGGAATAGGATGGGTCAGACCAAGTGGACCTGGGGGGAATAGGATGGGTCAGACCAAGTGGACCTGGGGGGGAATAGGATGGGTCAGACCAAGTGGACCTGGGGGGGAATAGGATGGGTCAGACCAAGTGGACCTGGGGGGGAATAGGATGGGTCAGACCAAGTGGACCTGGGGGGGAATAGGATGGGTCAGACCAAGTGGACCTGGGGGGAATAGGATGGGTCAGACCAAGTGGACCTGGGGGGGAATAGGATGGGTCGGACCAAGTGGACCTGGGGGGCAATAGGATGGGTCGGACCAAGTGGACCTGGGGGGGCAATAGGATGGGTCATACCAAGTGGACCTGGGGGGCAATAGGATGGGTCATACCAAGTGGACCTGGGGGGGCAATAGGATGGGTCAGACCAAGTGGACCTGGGGGCAATAGGATGGGTCAGACCAAGTGGACCTGGGGGGCCATAGGATGGGTCAGACCATCGGCGGGAGGGACTAACCAGATGACACCTGGTCCAAATCTTAACCACACACGTTTATCTCTAAATTATATATTTTGAACCCAATAGGTCCACCTCACTATCTCTTATCTATTCAAACCCCAATCACCTAACTAACCCTATCGCGCCATAATAACTTTAAAGATAATCTACTCTGAGCGGTCTACCATGACCTGTCTGCATGAGCTCCGCAATCCGTGTCGATTTAGTCACGTCCTGTATGCTTACGTTACAACCTCCTGGTGTTTTTTAAACTGCAATACCTTATAGAGTCACTGGGTGGTGCTATTATACAAGCAACAATAAACCTTTGGCGTTTGAGGCTTCTTTTCAAATAGAGGACCCAAAGGAAAATAAAGATTAGAGCAAGGAAATAAAAAATGAAACCTGGAATCCATCAAGCAGGTATCAAAGAGGTAAATACCATCTTTTCAGTTACTCAACTACCACTGTCAAACTCAATGTCAGTTTAATGAAGCATTTAACACCTACAAAAACACATGGGGAAATGGGATGATCATTTTAATGTTGTCACATCACATGTTTTGATAACATTAAAACGATCATCCCATTTCCTCATCACGGTTCATCCCTGAACACACGCAGACCATGTCTCTTTAAGTGATCTAGACTCACCTGGTCTAGGGTCTCACCTCCTGGGGGGGTGTAGTCGCGACAGGATTGGCCGGCAGCGTTGGCCATGTTCTTCAGATCCTCTTTGGGGCGGCCCTCTGCGATCCCGAACCCCTGCATGACAAACGCAGAGCCATCAGACTCCATCACTCCTCCATCAGACTCCTCCATCAGACTCCTCCTGTCCTCCATCAGACTCCATCACTCCTCCATCAGACTCCTCCTGTCCTCCATCAGACTCCATCACTCCTCCATCAGACTCCATCACTCCTCCATCAGACTCCTCCTGTCCTCCATCAGACTCCTCCATCAGACTCCTCCTGTCCTCCATCAGACTCCTCCATCAGACTCCTCCTGTTCTCCTAGCTGCTCTGTCCACTTAGGTTTTAGGAACTATGAGTGCATCATGTGAATATTTTTGTCGTTGCACCAATACTGCCTGCATGCTAGATCATACAATAAGCAGCAGTGGGAGGTCGCTTTGGATTAATGCATTGGCTAAAGGACTCAAGTAGTACAATGACCAAATGAAATGCTAAATGGCTTAACGTCCTTCTAAATGACTAACCTTACATCTAAATGACTAAACATACTTTTAAATGACTACATTTACTTATAAATAACTAAACAAACTTCTAAATGATTAAAGATACTTTTAAATTACCAAACAAACTTCTAAATGATTAAAGATACTTTTAAATTACTAAATCTACTTCTAAAAGGACAAAACATACTTCTAAATGACAATATAAATATAACGCTAATGAATGTAACGCTACATGACTAAACGCAACCCTAAAATATCTAATTTAAGCTTAACCGTCGCTACTTTTGCCTTTATAACACTCGCTATCATGTGTGTGGATTCACTTTGTAGATGACCCTAAGAATGTCTCGGACCCTGAGATACTGGTAGGACAGGGTTAGGGTTGGAAGGGAGAAGAGAAGAGATAATGTGTCCTACCCGTTCCCTGAGCAGCGGCTCCAGGACTGCCTCCACACCTGAGCTCCTGACATTGGCCCTCAGAATCTGTTCTGCCGTCTGAGCAAACCAGCAAAAACACAAGTATGTATGACAACAGATGTATATTAGGCTGCACACGTCAGGGGTCAAACATCTACTGGCTCTTCACTGCCCAGGGCGACGAGTTGAAACACCGGCTCACCTGGCAGGCTCGCTGCAGGTCACTGGTATACACAACGTTGAACCGGAGGTCTCTGAGATACTGGCCGACCGCCTCGGCCTGCCGCACCCCCGCCTCCGACAGAGTTGTGTCTACGCCTTGACCTTGCAACACAGAAGCAGCTTTCACCACACTGTATTCCAATACCTGAACCATCCCAACTAGTTCTACCGGAATGCGTTAGCACGTCAAATGTAAATCAAAAGTAAGTTATATTAGACCTACTTCTGCAGTTAGTAGAATACAAAATGTTAATTATGTAACTGTGTCACACCCACATTTTTAAGCCCAGCTGAACCGTGCGTCTGGCAGAGGTCATGCAGGAACCGGGTCCTCTGCAGGAACCGGGTCCTCTGCAGGAACCGGGTCCTCTGCAGGACGCAGCCTTCACGGCGGTCAACGTACCTTGCAGAAGCTTGTCCCTGTTGTACTGCGTTTCCCCACTGAACGGAGAACACAGGTATACGGTCATCCTAGCATACAATGCGCTGACCTTGGCTGGCTATGTCGATAACACTCAAATACAACAAGCAGTTAAATACACTAATTGTGTTTTGAACTGACATTGCATGCAGCTCACATCTGGCTAATTCAACGTGTAACCTTCCAGCCAGCATACTTCACCGACCGACTTTGAACACATTTTAATATTTGGGATTTTGACGCTAATCATGTTCAGTAAGAATGGTTGTGCATTTCAGACTTCCAAGATAAATAAAAAAATCAAGGACATAATCACTTACTGTCGTACGATCGTCAAGCTAAACGTAAACATCTTCAGCCGGTCCCTTCATCCGGCATTTCCTGGTTATTTAACGTGACGTGCACGTTTCGTCATAGCAGGAGCCAATAGCATGACACATCTAATTAGGTTAACCCCTTATGGTAATATCTGTTACAGGATAGCATGAAATGGTTGCATTAAAAAAATTAAGTATAAATAACCAAATTCCCATCCACTACGTTATTTAAACAGTTGGAGAAGTCAAATCAAAACATTAGTCAGTAGAAAATAATTTGTAGCCAATTTATTGAGCAGATATTGTGGACCAGCAACTGAGGTACACTCCACGATGACGTCCTACTCAGGAGAGGGGTGACATTAAAACCCACATGACCCCATCCCAAAGGGGAGCATTGATCAACTAACGTAGCCCTTTCTGGGGTCTACAGATAAACCTCATAAAAACGGTCTGAAACTAGGGCACAGGAAATCTCAAAGTAGACAAAACACAATGTAGATCTTAAATTATCTATTGTACATTTGAATGTGTAGGAAAGCCCATCTGTAATTTAGCACCATTTATGAAGCGATTTAATTTCAGCTGACAAAAGGGAATGTTGACAATGTTTGGGGAATTTCAAGAGAAAACCGGAAGCTGGTCGAGAGAGGCTTGTTATTGGTCAGAGTTGTGATGAGGTAATTCAAGATGGGGAACCTCGCTCATTCTGCGTTAAGAACCTGAGGTACACAAACATGACAAGAAGCAGCAAGAATATGATCGACTATAAAACACAAAAGTTACACATGAAGAGAATAAACATGCTTTTTTTCTAGTTTTTTTTCCAAAATATCTGCAATCATCAGTACTTCCAGTCCCACACCAACACACACACACACACACACACACAGACACACACACACGACTCACACAAAGCTAATAGGTTACATGTCTTACAAATTCATGATATAGCAGCACACTCAAGAGGATCACAAACAGAAGTCATCATGGTACAAGCCTAGGAAAAAGAGCTTAATAGCAGCAGAAGGAAAAGAGGAATATAGAATATATAATATCACTCTGGAAAATCACTTTCAAACCACTGAAAAACGATTACTGGAAAAACATAGCTTTGATAATTTTCCATTTTAAAGCACATTGAAGATTGACAAACAATGTTTTTGAGGTTATTTTTTCCAACTAATAACATACAACACACGCAAACAACTTTGTATTTCATATAAAAAGGTGTCTTACAAGATGGTATTTTTTGTAACTCAGTACAGAGCAGTTTATACTTTTTTTTTTTTAAGGAACACTAAAAAAATTACCAGAACACATTTTGCACAAAGTATGTACATAAATCTTTCAAACAAACTGTCTGAAAGTTTGGCTTTGAATTAGGAAAACAAATATTCAAGTAAGGTTAACACACCAAGATATATATCTAAATAGATATATTTGTGTGTCTAGACGTGACTTGGATTATCGGTCTGTGCATTGCAACTGATTTGGTTCCATATTCAACACAACTATAAAATGGTAAACCCTAACCCTCCTCACCTACCAGGGGATAGCTTTGAAGACAAAGTGCATTACCCCGTATGGGAATCCAGCCCAGAATCGATCAAATAACTTAAAAAAGGGGGGAAAGTTTAGAGGGGGAGGGGGATGTGAGCCCATCTCTCCTTAACCGCCTTCCCATTTCCATTGGCAAGGAGTGTGATTTCAAAAGTGCATCAAGTTTGATCCAAATCCCACCCACCCGTAAACTCACGCCCACCCACCCACCCACTTGTAAATGTTTGCTGGAAAATGCAAACTCAACGGTCAGAATGGATCCAGGAGACCCTGGCGATGGTTCTGCAGGACGGCCCGCTTGGTTTCTGATCCAGCGATTTGCAGCTCTCGTTCCTGTGATCCACTCACTAGACCCATGACTCTGGCAAAGTTATAAGTTACATAGCTTAAGTTTACTTCCTCCCTCTGGTCACCAAATCAATTTCAACCAATCCGTAAAGCCATCAGAGGCTGCCTTCCTTCTCCGTCGTCCATCTACCCAGTTCTACTCTACCAACAATAAAACCTCATGACTTGACTTTTATAATTCTTTCACTCAACATCCATGTTACCTAAACCTCAAACATGTCAACTGCACCTTCTCTGTAAAAACCTTAAGACATCGCGTCAGCACGCCAATCCTGACGCGATCGGCGTGTGAGATTGCCCCCCCAACTTCCATCCAACATCTCCCGAAAGTTTCTGCGTTCAAAATATCACAGGAGCTCGCTGGCGATTAAAGAACCGACATTAAAACGTAGCCATGTGGAAATAAACCAATTAATAATTGGGGGCTGCAAAACCAGAGCCTTCGTTACCCTCTCCTGAGTGGAACCAGCCCACTCTTGGCCAGCAAAATGAGCATAAATAATAAGGGTTGCTATCACTACACATGTACAATATGTGTAGCAGACATGGGGAAAGCAGGCAGCTAGCGCTTCTCCGTTAGCTTAGCAATAGCTAATGCCTTTGCTGCATTAGCTAGCTTGTTTACAAGTCGCATGGGATCAGCAAATAGTTGACAGCATAATAAACTGGTTTCCTGTATGGCAGAAATTGCTTGCAAGATAACCATATATACGTTATGGATTATGTTATGTTTTTCTCTAGATTCTAAGAAAAAAATAATTGTAACATTGTGTCATATAATTATTATGGTAATTATTATTCAAGTATGAAAATATATTTAGGTTTCCGGTTTGAGAACCTAAAGGCACTATCAAGTTGTGTATGATTTCATGCAGCTTTGAAAGAGCCGTGTTGATTACACATGACCTATATAACAAGTCATAATATCACCAGGTGTGTATAAAAGGGGAAAATATAATCTGATATTTCATCATCCAAGTGGCTTGGATCATCTCGAAAAGCTAACATGGTCAAACATGCCGCCATCACAGAGGGCCCCCACCTACAGGGTGAGACTCCATACTGGCAGCTCATTGGTTAACAAAACATGCTCCATTCCGCTCATCCTTTTAGCCGATTGGTTGCCGGGCGACCGGGTCAGGCGGTGGGGGGTTCATAGGTCGACGTCGCGCACGTCGGTGGGGGTGCCGGACTGGTCCTGCTGTTTGCGGTCCCCAGCGTGGAGCACCTTGCTGGGACCCTGGCTCTGACCACCCCCCTGGAGGCTGCTGATCAGGACACGCTCGATCTGCTCCTGGCACTCCCGCAGACAGTCCTGGAACAACAACAACAGCCTGTTAGTGCTCACAGCCACTAGGGGCAATAGGATGGGTCATACCAAGTGGACCTGGGGGGCAATAGGATGGGTCATACCAAGTGGACCTGGGGGAGCCCACAAAGCAGAAACAACTGAAGGTACGCACAGGAGAAGCCCGGCGTATGGGCCAAACTATTCTTCTGCAGAAAACCTCCATCGCCAAGTCGTGCTGAGGTCTCAACGTCCCAGAGGCCGCTGCAGAACGCTACACACTCCTCCCAAAACACGTCAGCTACACGTCTGCTTCGTCTTGCTACGGTTTCTGGTTCATTTATGATAAAACAGTTGGGAGGTTTTGGCGTACATGTTGAACAACACATCCTCCCATTATAAAGACCACCAGACGGACATTTGGGGAACCACGCTCAGAATCTCCCATGCAGACATTCGGGGATCGAACACAGAACTTTTGTGTCGGGTTAGGGTCACCCTGCTTTCCCGTAGCCCAGTATTTGGTAAGGGACCAAAACACCTCTCTTCTGGTAAAGTAAAGTGCCTGAGTCACACCCGCCCTGTCCGTCAGCACAGTGCTACAATACAGTAGCACAGCGCGTGATTAGCGTGTGATTAGCGTGTGATTAGCGTGTGATTAGCGTGTGATACCGCGCGGCAGACGGTAGTTGGGTGTTTTGGTCACATGTGGTGCATACCGCCGGGAGGGGAGTCGGGTTGAGTGGTTCTTTGGTAGGTGGTCTGCCGCCGTGGCAGGAGAACAATGGGTCCTAGCACCCACTGGTACCAGTGGCCCCAGGCTGCTAGGGCCCAGGAATCCTCCAACACACCCACTGGTACCAGTGGCCCCAGGCTGCTAGGGCCCAGGAATCCTCCAACACACCCACTGGTACCAGTGGCCCCAGGCTGCTAGGGCCCAGGAATCCTCCAACACACCCACTGGTACCAGTGGCCCCAGGCTGCTAGGGCCCAGGAATCCTCCAACACACCCACTGGTACCAGTGGCCCCAGGCTGCTAGGGCCCAGGAATCCTCCAACACACCCACTGGTACCAGTGGCCCCAGGCTGCTAGGGCCCAGGAATCCTCCAACACACCCACTGGTACCAGTGGCCCCAGGCTGCTAGGGCCCAGGAATCCTCCAACACACGCGGGCATGAGAGGGCCGTAGCCATTGGCTGTTAAGAGACCAGGAGGATTTGTTTTTTCCTCAAGGGCCACCCGAGCGGTCCACCCAGTGCCAACTCACAAACTAAAGACTATGCCCACGAGGTTTACAGAGTGCAGACTAACATCGTTCTATTGAACTTGTTATGCTGCAATCTGCAAGGAGTGTGGTTTAACAATGGCTTGTAACCAAAGAAAACAAACCGTGGGATTGTTTCCCAAACTCTGAGCAGTATGGCTCAAGGCCCCATGAAACTAAGGACTTGATTCCGGAAGGCACAGAAGAAATTGCATCTAGAAAAGAAGAAACATCTATTGTTGTACAAAGCGTAGAAAAGCAAATTTCTTAGCAAATGCACATTTTTGGACTGGTGCTACAAGATGTACAGAAGCAAAAGCCTTGTGTTGTGCTTGGTCCGGGAGTGGGGGGGGGGGGTTCACCTCCCATCCAGACAGTCTAACTGAGACATTAGTCTCACCCTGAGCATACAGGAAACTAGCCGTGACCTGCTGCTGCCCTCTGACCCCTGAAGTCTGGATGTGGAGCAGATCTCAGGACAGTGGCGCAGGATGTTAAGCGACCATGTTGCCTCCCTGCTGAGCTCGTGAACACGGTCTCCCAGGGACACACACACACACACACACACACACACACACACACACACACACACACACACACACACACACACACACACACACACACACACACACACACACACACACACACACACACACACACACACACACACACACTTACCTGCGGGCCTGAGTGTGGAACATGTGGGAGGTCTACAGCGGTGCAGACTGGGGGGTGCGTGTGAGGGGAGGGGGGGGACCCTAAAGAATGGGCCAGGGGCCCGCAGAGGGGCCAGCATTCCTTTGAAACGTACGGATAATTGGAACCTGATGGTGCGCGGTGGGACGCCTGTTGTGGCGGCGCGCTGTAGCGGGGGCCCGCGTTGCCACGGCGACCAGACCACCAGCACAAGGGGTGGGCGGTCGGTGGGGCTGGGGGGTTCTTGTTGGCCATTGGTTGATTTTCTTTCAGCATCTGGTCTTTATGTAATAATGTACCCATGACAACACAGCTACACAAAGCCGTCTGCTATGGACGTACAGGAAGACATGCCGAGTGTGTAAGATACAAGCATGTCTCCTATGAGTGGAGCTTAACGTGGGCGACTCCATGAACGCATTCATTCACCCTTCAGGCAAATCGCCTTGTAGCTAGCGATCCAGGTTCGATTCCCATTCCTGAAGTCAGATGGTCCATGCCATTCCCTCTCTCCTTCACCCCCCTCTCGTTCCTATCTTCCCTCTTCTGTCCATGAAGTTACAACACAGTGAAGGAACGTAAACATGAAACTGTGAAGAAGCCTCCGTTAGCAAAGTTGAACCTCTGGATGTCTGGCTGTCGTGGGGTCCTGCGGTCGTAAAGATGGCGCTGTGTGTTTCTCAGGCTGCACAGACGTACCAGAGTCTACCGGGAGGGCCTGCTACAGAGAGCCTAGTGAGGGACCAGCCAGCGTCGGACCACAAGAATGTGGGCTCCGGCTTCTAAGAGATGCTCTGCCTGCCGAGGCCCTTTATAGCAGCAGTCTGCCCGCGCCCACAGGCGCGTTCAAAAGCTTTATTGGCACTCGAGTGGAATACATCACAACGGTTTCAAACAACAACAACTTGTTTTCTTTCCTGTGTGTGTGTGTGTGTGTGTGTGTGTGTGTGTGTGTGTGTGTGTGTGTGTGTGTGTGTGTGTGTGTGTGTGTGTGTGTGTGTGTGTGTGTGTGTGTGTGTGTGTGTGTGTGTGTGTGTGTGTGTGTGTGTGTGTGTGTAACTCCAGACCTCCATCTGGTTGGAGGAGGGTAATGTGTGTGTAGTATAACAGTGTGTTAGTGTTTATGTGGGTCACTCACTGCCCCCCAGATGGAGGACTAACTCATACTCAGTTCATTTCCAACCACTGTTTACATTTTTTAGGGTAATTTAGTTTAGAAAGTCGATTTGTAATTATGGCACGACATCTGTAAATAAAAGAATGTTTCATGTTTAGTTTTGTTGTAGAAGGAAATGGGAGGTTCTGTTCTCCTTTGGTGGCTATCAGGGTTAGATACATCATCATCATTCTTTAGGTACAAATATAGAGCAGAGCACTCATCATTCATCTCAACAGTTCCTGTCTGACGCATTCAAACTTTGCAACAACCTGTCCTTGCAGTAAAGTTTCTAACGACCACCAACACAACCCATAATAACCTCCATGCCCACCAATACAACCCATAATAACCTCCATGCCCACCAATACAACCCATAATAACCTCCATGCCCACCAATACAACCCATAATAACCTCCATGCCCACCAATACAACCCATAATAACCTCCATGCCCACCAACAGAACCTGTAAATGGGCTGGTGCGATTTGATTAACCACTACATGCCATTTATCCTGCATCTGGAAGAACACTTTGTGAACAGCTTGTAACGGCTGATCAACAGAGGACTGTCAGGACTGCTACCAGGGGCAGCAGGACTGATACCAGGGGCAGCAGGACTGCTACCAGGGGCAGCAGGACTGCTACCAGGGGCAGCAGGACTGCTACCAGGGGCAGCAGGACTGCTACCAGGGGCAGCAGGACTGCTACCAGGGGCAGCAGGACTGCTACCAGGGGCAGCAGGACTGACAGTCCTGCTCCCAGGGGCAGCAGGTACTCACCAGCTCCGTGTTGGTGATCTTGCCCAGCAGGGCGGTCAGGTTGTCCCGTCTCAGGGTGTCGTTGGCGCGGTCCAGCTGCAGGCCGCAGATGGCGGCGCCCACGCTGCCCGTGGCGATCATGGAGGGGGGGTTCAGGGCCAGGCTGAAGTCTGCAGACACACATGAAGAGCGGGGGGGGGTATTGTTTATTATTCACCATGCCTGCGTTGGGAATTGGAAATATGCAGAGCACGAGGCGTGACTGCAGTCCCGACAGTTTGGTCAAAGTATGGGGATTCCAGACTTGTTGGAAGGAAAGTCATGTGAACCATCTTCAGCGAGCATCGCTCCACCCCCACAACCACGGATTTGGCAAAACCCGCTCTGTAGAATCTGAGTGGCTTCACAACAATGAGAAAAACAGCAGGAATATTACGGAACCCTTAGGAATCGGTTACAGAATCCCCCCCCCCCCCCCCCCCCCCCCCCCCCCCACCCCCGCAGGAAGGTGTGGGCTGGAGATCCGGAAGTAACCACGGAGATGACGACTCCCATTTCAGAATACACGACGTACAGTTGGAAAGGGGTACAAAGGTGGCTGCTGAAACATCTCCAGTGCCTCAAGAACAACACGCCTTCGGCGGCCATGGTCCCGAGCTGAAGCGTAGCGGCATGAACACGGTGAGGCCAACAGCCCTGCTGCCGTACAGTCGTACTGACCACGGGAACAGTCGAGGTCTTCAGTCCCAACATCAAGGGCACCCACAAGAGGCACCGCAGTGAGCCACCCAGGCCCAGAAAAAGACCCGGTGCTCTGGTGGCTCTGCGCCTCCCGAGAGGATGGGTGATTAGCCCCGGACCAGCCCGGGGGACGAGCGAGAGAGGGAGCGAGAGGGAGAGAGAGGGAGGGAGCGAGAGTGCGAAAGGGAGAGCGAGAGAGGAGGGAGATTGCAAAATGGAGAGAGAGGGAGCTACAGAGGGAGTGAGAGAGAGGGAGTGAGAGGACTGACTGTGAGAGCTGGGCCCAGCTGTGCATAGGAGGGGCTCGCCATCATAACAACAAAAAAAACTCCAAACATTTACATTAGCAAAAATCCTCACCAGGCCTCCCTCTCTCCATGCCCCCCTCCCTCGCCATGTCCCACTCTACGCCTCCCTCTCTAGGTCTCTCTCCATGCCCCCCCTCCCTCGCCATGTCCCACTCTACGCCTCCCTCTCTAGGTCTCTCTCCATGCCCCCCCTCCCTCTCTAGGTCTCTCTCCATGCCCCCCCTCCCTCTCTAGGTCTCTCTCCATGCCCCCCCTCCCTCTCTAGGTCTCTCTCCACCTCCCTCCGGCCCTGCGGCCGTTTTGAGCTGGGCAATAACCAGTTGCTTACGAAAGGTTCAAGCGACCACAGCAACACACCCAGAGAGAGAGACACCCAGACAGAGAGAACGGTAGAGAGAGAGACACCCAGACAGAGAGAACGGTAGAGAGAGAGACACCCAGACAGACAGAGAGAACGGTAGAGAGAGAGACACCCAGACAGACAGAGAGAGCGGTAGAGAGAGAGAGAGACAGACAGAGAGAACGGTAGAGAGACAGACAGACAGAGAGAACGGTAGAGAGACAGACAGACAGACAGAGAGAACGGTAGAGAGACAGACAGACAGAGAGAGCGGTAGAGAGAGAGACACCCAGACAGACAGAGAGAGCGGTAGAGAGAGAGACAGACAGACAGAGAGAACGGTAGAGAGAGACAGACAGACAGAGAGAACGGTAGAGAGAGACAGACAGACAGAGAGAACGGTAGAGAGAGAGACAGACAGACAGAGAGAACGGTAGAGAGAGAGACAGACAGACAGAGAGAACGGTAGAGAGACAGACAGACAGACAGAGAGAACGGTAGAGAGAGAGACAGACAGACAGAGAGAACGGTAGAGAGAGACAGACAGACAGAGAGAACGGTAGAGAGAGAGACAGACAGACAGAGAGAACGGTAGAGAGACAGACAGACAGAGAGAGAACGGTAGAGAGAGAGACAGACAGACAGACAGAGAGAACGGTAGAGAGAGAGACAGACAGACAGAGAGAACGGTAGAGAGACAGACAGACAGAGAGAACGGTAGAGAGAGAGACAGACAGACAGAGAGAACGGTAGAGAGAGAGACAGACAGACAGAGAGAACGGTAGAGAGAGAGAGACAGACAGAGAGAACGGTAGAGAGAGAGAGACAGACAGACAGAAAGAACGGTAGAGAGAGAGACACCCAGACAGACAGAGAGAACGGTAGAGAGAGAGACAGACAGACAGACAGAGAGAACGGTAGAGAGAGAGACAGACAGACAGAGAGAACGGTAGAGAGACAGACAGACAGAGAGAACGGTAGAGAGAGAGACAGACAGACAGAGAGAACGGTAGAGAGACAGACAGACAGACAGAGAGAACGGTAGAGAGAGCGACAGACAGACAGAGAGAACGGTAGAGAGAGAGACAGACAGACAGAGAGAACGGTAGAGAGACAGACAGACAGAGAGAGAACGGTAGAGAGAGAGACAGACAGACAGACAGAGAGAACGGTAGAGAGAGAGACAGACAGAGAGAACGGTAGAGAGAGAGACAGACAGACAGAGAGAACGGTAGAGAGAGAGACAGACAGAGAGAACGGTAGAGAGAGAGAGACAGACAGAGAGAACGGTAGAGAGAGAGACAGACAGACAGAGAGAACGGTAGAGAGAGAGACAGACAGAGAGAACGGTAGAGAGAGAGACAGACAGAGAGAACGGTAGAGAGAGAGACAGACAGAGAGACAGACAGAGAGAACGGTAGACAGACAGACAGACAGACAGAGAGAACGGTAGAGAGAGAGACACCCAGACAGACAGAGAGAACAGTAGACAGACAGACAGACAGACAGACAGACAGACAGAGAGAACGGTAGAGAGAGAGACACCCAGACAGACAGAGAGAACGGTAGACAGACAGACAGACAGACAGAGAGAACGGTAGACAGACAGACAGACAGAGAGAACGGTAGAGAGAGATGCAGTCACACATCCGTCCACACCACAGCCTGCAGCAGAGAAGCCACAGCAGTGAACAGGGGGGTTGGCGAATGCCTGTGGTTCCATTAAGCGTTCCCAGTAAACAAGCGCTTATTGGCAGCGGTGACCACAGCGACGTACGCACAGGGACCTCGTAACATTCCCGTCACCCTCTCCTCGCTTTGTTTAAACGCCTTTAAAAACAAGGGGGAGGGAAACTGGGAATATTTGTGACAGATGAAGGGTGTGTGTGATTAATTAGTCATTTAACTACTTAATAGGTTAATTGATTTCCAGTTTAAACTGGAGCAGCACAAGGGGCAACAGGGGTGTAGGTGGGGGGTACAGGGGTGTAGGTGAGGGGGTACGGGGGTGGAGGTGAGGGGGTACGGGGGTGGAGGTGAAGGGGTACGGGGGTGGAGGTGAGGGGGTACGGGGGTGGAGGTGAGGGGTACGGGGGTGGAGGTGAGGGGGTACGGGGGTGGAGGTGAGGGGGTACGGGGGTGGAGGTGAGGGGGTAGGGGGGTGGAGGTGAGGGGGTACGGGGGTGGAGGTGAGGGGGTAGGGGGGTGGAGGTGGGGGCCAGCCAGGAGTCACCGTGTTGGGGGAGGAAAGAGGAGTGGGACTGCCCTTTTTTCCTTTGTATGACTCACCAAAAGGGAATGGTTGTGTTTGCACGTGCATGCGTGGTTGTGCGCGTGTGTGTACCTGTAGCACAGAGGGCGATGAAGGTGTGTGTGTGCTTGCGGACGAGGGGCAGCTTCTCTTTGGGGAGGGGCAGCCTGCGGACGATGTGCTCGATGAAGTCGTTGGGGATGACCGAGGCGATGTTCCAGCGCAGCTTCCCCAGAACCACCAGCTCCCAGTCCTGCACACCAGAGAACACCAGCATCACCATCATCCTCCACATAGGACGCACGACAGTGTTGTGGTTATGGTGAGCCGAAAAGGTTCTGGGTTTGATCCCCGGTGTCTGCAGTACAGTTAGAGGATCCCTAACCTGATGGCTGCTGCTTAATGACATGCATCTGAATGAACAAAGTCCCTTTGGACACGTGCTGCATTACTAAATAATTAGATTAGATTACACTTTATTAATAATACATAAATAATAAACTAAATATACCACAGGCTCATATGAAGAGAAACTATGAAACAAAAGTGGATGTGAAAATGCAGGGTGGTGGTTTGGATGCTTCTGTCCAAGAGTCCCCTAACCATGACAGGGTGAATGCATGACAGGGTGAATGCATGGCAGGGTGAATGCATGGCAGGGTGAATGCATGGCAGGGTGAATGCATGGCAGGGTGAATGCATGGCAGGGTGAATGCATGGCAGGGTGAATGCATGGCACCAGAGGAGGAAGGGCTCTGGTGTACCAGTCCGCCCAGGCTTCCGCTCGTTATCTGTGTCCCTGTCTCTCATCGCTGCCACGTGACCTGCCCTTCACAGGCCCAGTCACACTGCCACGCTCTTCCTGTCACCAGCCTCTGCAGAGCTACAGAGCATTTCTAAGACCCTGTGCCCACCAAGTCTCCCTCGAACTCCAGTCCTAGCAAGTCAACGACTTAAAAAGAATAACTTTCAATATCCAAGCAATTAACTCAACCACAATGCTCATGTCGCCCATTCATGTTTCTCCATGAATGGATGAATGGAGTGACTCAGTGGGAGGATGTCAGGGTTAAAAAGCCAACTCAAACAAAGCTGAGGCGTTGCTGGACTGAACAAACATCCTCGTCCTGAGAGAGAAAACAAAACCCTGGTGAAAAGACCACACCTCCAGCGGAACCGGCTCTCTGGTTCTGTTCCTGAACCGGCTCTCTGGTTCTGTTCCTGAACCGGCTCTCTGGTTCTGTTCCTGACGGGAACTCTCGAGGACCGCCCACTGAAGTCCAGAACCCACCCACCATTTAGTCATTTACCACACGCTTTATCTGAAGCAGATAAGTCACTTTGTTTTCAGTTGTCATTCCTGAGCGAGCAGGAACCTTGATGCTGAGGACATGTTAGGCTGCAGACAACGGGGTTCAAACCCATACCTTTGCCCCAAGTCACACACACACTACGTGCTAGTTAGGCAACATGGGTAAGGCCAGCAATTCCCTTAACAAGAAAGCGGTGTTATTAAACCCTCTGGATACCAGAGCAAAGATAGTGTTTGGTACTTTTCCGTTAACCAGATATGACTTGCGTTCTTTGGTAGATAGAACTGGTATGTGGAAGATATTGATAATGGGGTTGATGTTTTTGTTCACACTTGTTGAAATACCACAAAGCCTGTATTGTCAAAGATCTCTCAAAATCAAAAGAAATCAAAGACATAGTAGGTACATTTTTAATTCAAACCTAATATGTACTGTGTTGTGTAAATAGTTAAGTTGGTCACCTTTAAGGCTTGATCTAGAACAAGATTATGAGGTAAAAGGCTGTTCTTGCATCGTCTAGGATTTCTACAGAACTAAAAGAACACATCTTTGAAAAGTAACCTGATAAAGAGGTTAAAACGTTAATATGCATCTAGGAAACCCAGACGCTATGCTGCATGAACCCCACTAGAGGGCAGTAACAGCGGCAACGCGTTGGCCCAGATAGGAGTTGCGTTTCAATCAGACTGCAGGGCTCAGTGGGAGGGATGTTGTTCATTGTATGGTGATTAACTGAATAGAGGAAAATAATACATTTCCTGTGGCTCCACTTCAGTTCTGCCCTACATTCTAGAGAGAATCAAAAATAGCCTAAATATGACATTTTGCACTCGACTGAACGATGCTTTTCAAAAAGGGTTATAGCTTCTCACCAATAGTTCCCGCGGGCTGATGGAGTTGTCTGTGTATATGCAAAGCTTTTCTGCTGATAGTGTCCGGCAGTCCTTGAGCTTGGAGGCGATGAAGATGCACACAGCGCCTAGCAGCTGCAGGTAACCCTTTCTGGTAGGCTTGATGGCCAGAAAACGATCCAAATAATTTATCGCCATGGGGAACACGTCTTCGTTTGCGTTCTCTTCTTCACAAACCTAAACATGTTAAGAAAATAGATTAATCAAGCGTCATAACCAAATTCTATAGCGACCACCCCCACAGAAAAAAACTTGCAGCAACTAGGCCTACTGGTCTGGAAAAAACAGGCCTGGGACTCTTCGGTTTGCTTTGGGCCTAGTGCGGCTATTGGATTCAAAAGTGAAGTTTATTTTAGGTAAAGACTTTGAACTGCAAAAACAGGCAATGAAATGAATCTATGAGGCAATGAAATAACATCTAGGAAGTGGTGCAACAACACCCACGCATTTCACTTTGGTCTTCCTCGTTAGGACACACAATGCTGCTTTTCACAACTATTTTGTACAAAATGTCAATAAACCATCTCACAACTTTATGTGACATATGCCCTTATCGTTGGTCAAATGTGAAACACTGAGGAAATCCAAAAGGGTTTTTGCAATGCATGAAGTTGTAAACTTTTTCCATGTTGCTGAAGCACCAAACACTGCGCCTTTTCAAAAATTCATAATAATTATTTAAAACGTCGGATATGGGCACTTATTTCATGTAAATTAAGCTTAAACTCCTCGCATTTATTATGTGATTAGCAAGCAAGGAAAAGTCCGACAGCTTTACTATGAACTTTGTGCAAATACCCCACGACTCATTGCATTCGTGTCGTGGTGGAATTTCCTTCTCTCCCACGCCAGTGATGCGTCATCTCCCCGAAACAGCTTCACTACATGTCATAGTCCAACACGCAGAACGTTTCAACTGTCCCCGAAAAGTCCCGGCAGTTTTTCAATAAAGACACTCACTGAACAACAACAATAGAAAACGACCACCAACCTCGTGCATCCAACTTGCAACCATGCGCCTCATGTAGGGCTCGATGTCCTGCTGGACGCACTGGAAGTAGGAGCACTGCGGGAGGAACTGCTCCTCCACCGTTAGTAAGCTTTGCAGGACTCGGTCATCATAGAGGATGTTGGGGTCAGGTGGTGCCCGCACGACTTTGTCCGACTCGAGGCAAAGAAGATCCATGTCTGGGCCTCTTCTTCTTGCTCAATAATAATAATTAAAAAAATGAAACGAAATAAATATGACACAAACACACAATTATGCAGACAGGACTGGGGGACAGAGAGAACACGAGGAAAGCAGCCCGGGACGAAGCATGGGGGAGAACGCAGCGTTAGTTTCTCCTCCTCCTCCTCCTCCAGCAGAAAGTCCTGCCTCTCTCTGCTTCTCCGTTTCCGAGCTACTTCCCTCTCTGCGCTCGGCTGACACAGGAACTGCCGACGGGCTGCGCTCTGGAGAGGAGGCGCGCTGAGTAAGCTTTCTGGGTCTGGCTGCGAGCCTGACGTCGACCAATCAGCGATGACGCCAGGAGACCTAACGTCATTGCCGATTGGTCGACGTCCCAACGAACTGGATGTAGCAGCGTTGGCCATTCTGGTACATTTCATATTCATAGTTTACGACTAAATGTTTTCGTTTTTGTGTACGGGTTTTGCATTTGACCACCAAACAATACACCATCACCAGTACCGATTCGACCTACGTAATCACTCAGAAAGGCTATCAACAATATACATACTGATGCTCTTTCAATGTTTTCCCAGTGCGTTCCCAGTGCTCATTGTATTGAAATTAAAAAGTCTACTGTATTGAAAATTGCATTTCACGACTGTCAAACAGCCACCAGAATGGTGCTTTTCAGCAACGATCACGAGTAGCAAAATGCTTATTAGCTAGCAGACATACAGAACAAAAGTAATTGCAACACATAAAAAAACATTAGAGCAAATAAATAGCGTTTTCCTTTGCTGTCTTACACACTTTGTTGCATGAAAATGATGCTATATGGAACTGTTGGTGTAGTTGAAGGTGATCTTCCATATTGCCTAAAGCTAAAGTGAAGAGAGCTGTTCAAATCATTCATGTAGTGATATAGGATCACAGCCAATCACCTCTTCCAAGCCAAGGTGGAAAAGCATGGCTAAAGTGCACATCGATCTTTCAGAAAACCTGCAGAGCAACACATTTGACACAAACACCAGCCAGTAATTACTGCCATTCAGCCATTCAGCTGTTGTAGGTTGGATTTAAGAGCTATTATTTGAAATGTGTAAGACATGAAATAACCATCAATCTGCTATATGAGTGAAAAGCACTGTGAGAATATCTTCCTGCCTCTGTATGAGACAGATTCGATTTTCGATCAGGGAATCCATCTTGTCTGTCAACCACAGGTGCGTGAAACACAACACTCATCGATGATGGAGAAACACAGGGAGGGAGCAGAAAGGAAGGAGATGTCTTTTTGGTTGTTTCGTTTCTAAATCCTGCTCTCTTCTGCTTTTTTCTGCTCTCTCTTTGCAACTGTCTGACCTACAGCAGCTTTGAGTCTCGGAGACCTCCTCACAGTACAACTTTACCTGATTTTGATCATTCCATTGGCTAAACAAACAACACATCCACAACATCCAGATAAGACACAACAAAGTCTAAACACAGCACGTTATTCAGGAGAACAGCCTATTTTGGACATAAGTGAGGGAGTTATCTTTGAAGGTCTGTCATTGTCAAGTTAGGGAGGGTCTCGCAGTCGCAGGCATGGGGGCGGTCTCATCAAAAGAGACAAACAGGATCTGACCTCTTTTGTCATCGTCATGTTATTAGAGAGATGGGGGGCTGAGGAAGGCAAGGTTCCATGGCTCGTTAGATATTCAGTCCAACCAGGGGCAATAGCCACTGTGTAATCCTGTCAGCGGTTCCTTCCTGTTCTCGTGTGGATGGGAGGGAAGGGGTGGGGGGGGGGGGGGGTGGGAGGTTTCCATTAAGGATGTCCTGTGATGGCATTCCAGCGTCTTCCTAGAGGACCACACCTCCGGGAGCACTTGGTGTCTCTGGTTCTTTCCAGGATGCGCAGAACGTTTAGTCATGTAGCCGACACTTTGAGCTAAGCTAGGCGACGTGCAGGGAACTCAGATACATGCCATTAAGGAACAGCTTAGGGGTGAGGGGTGTCTTGCTCTAGCGTGCATATAGGTTAGGCTGTTGACATTTGGGGGATCGAACCCGGGACCTTTCAGATAGGAGTTGAACACCTGCCTAGCCAATAGACTATCTTGTCCCCACAATCACAGTCAATCTAAAACAACAGTATCACCATCTTCAGGAAATCACATGTATGTTACGCAAGGCTTCTTTCGCTCTACTCCTTCCTTTGTATCTGTGAGCTGCGCATGGCCAGGCTCACTGCATAAAGAGGCATCCGCTTCAGCTTCTCTAGCTTCCCTCTTCTTCCACGGGAGGAAGGGTGGCGGTCCGGGCTTTTTAATGGCTTTTGACTTTGATTTGTTCAGTGTCCCGTTTAGTCCCGTCGTTTGGGGGTTAGAAACCTTGGAGCGACGTGGAGGTTCCACCTCTGCTTTTGTTCTTTGTGTTCAGACGGCTCCACTCTCACGATGTCATTCGCTTGTACATTGTGATTAAAAAAGTATTTGTGAGTTGAACTGGGTGCCGTCGTGTCGCCCAGTGGGTCATGTGATGCCCAGTGGGTCATGTGACGCCACATTCCTTTGATCATCATTATGTTTGAACGGGAGGGATTGAAAAGGAGAATACTGTATATCGAAGAACGATATGCATAGATACATGTTCATCATGCGTGGTGAGGAGAATGTAATGAATGTCATTTTACTGAACAGAATATGTGGTGGGACCTGTTGCCAAATGAACCTCCACACGGCATCAAACATTTTGGGGTACCCTGCTTTAGTCGAGAGCTCGTTAATTGAACTATGGTGACTTAAACGGGGGCAACCCCCTCGGTTATACCCCCCTCCCGGTTTCATTCTGTTCGGTGTGGGTTTCCTTGTGTCACTATTTGTGCGTGCTTCATTCTTCAAAGCAGCATGTGTCAAGACACGCATTAAAGCAAAGTCGTTACATGGTAACGATCCACTCTCAGGCATTCACAGGTGTTTGATGGTAATTATAGATAGCAACACGTGTTCCACTTTATGAACGTCAAGAAGTGATTCAAACACGGAGTAAGGCGATGCATCTGGAAAATTAATTTACTTTATCACTTTCTGATTGGTTTTGGGTGCTTTCCCTGAGAAAATAACTGGTTATTTCTTTGTTCCTTCAGAGTCAAAGGACTAGTTATTAGTTTAAGTGTTTCTGAGGGGAGAACCTGTCCGTCTGCCTGCCTGTCTGTGTGTCTCTCTCTCTCTCATTAAATCCTTGGGTCAGGACCCCACTTTGGGACTGATATGCATCTGAGGTCATAAGGGTTTGCATGGCTTATAAATTGGCTCATGAAATATTTCATCATACATTTTTGATAGGTTTGGAAAGTGTCGTCACGGCCCTGTCTATAACAACAGACTGCCAAAAGATTGGTAGCTGCGAGCCAACTGGTAGGCTCCTAATGGCTGAGGGTGGTGCTTTGAGCCAGGAAGGTCTTGGTTGGCTTCAGAGAGAAGGAGCAGACTCCCACACTCAGCGTTGCATTGCCAAGAAGTTGGCAACGCGAAAAGTTTTAGACCGGAAAAACGACCCCCCCCCCCCCCCCCCCCTCCACCGATCATGTGGAGGTTTGGAAGGGGCTGAGGGTGAGGGTCGCGGGGGAGGAAGCACGCTAGGCGTTTGAGCTCCCCTTCTGACCCCCGTGCGCTAGGCTAGCCACCGTTAGCGCCATGTGTCCCAACTGCTACACATGTCACCTGCTGCCACCCTGCCGGGAGGCCAGCGAGGGAACACAGCGGCAGCAGCCCTGGGAAAACGTGGAGGAGCGTGAAATCACCTTGATCCAAAGATTCCTGCCGCATACCAGCGCCTGGGCAGGGCCCCTGAGAGAGAGAGAGAGAGAGAGAGAGAGAGAGAGAGAGAGAGAGAGAGAGAGAGAGAGAGAGAGAGAGAGAGAGAGAGAGAGAGAGAGAGAGAGAGAGAGAGAGAGAGAGAGACAGAGAAAACAAGTCTATAGAAAGATAAGGAGATCAAAAGAGATAGAGGGAGAGATATGGTAAAAATTAGAAGGAAAGAGGGAGAGATAGAGAAAAAGAAAGAAGGATAGATGGAGCGCTAGGAAATAGAGATCAAACAAAAAAAGAGGTGAAGAAATAGGGAAAGACAAAATTTGGAGGAAGAAGGAAAGTCTGAAAATCAGGCAATGGAGCCTCATAGCAACTTGACTCAAGTAACTTCCTCATCATCTGGGGTATGGACGGGGATGGGGTCTGGCAGAGGGGGTCGACTGCTTTGAGATGAGTTTGGGGGAAGTTGTGTCAGTATCGTGGCTGTTTGACTGTGCTGTTGGACTTGACAACATGTGGGGTTCCTGGGGAGACAGAGGAACACACTAGTGTTGGGTCAGCCAATGAGCCGAACTGACCAATCCCAGCGCTGCCTCACCATGTCTGTCACATGTCATTCTGTGTCTCGCTGTCCCTCTGTCACTCTGTAGGCCCTGATATACTCAAACCAAAGGAAAACAATTCAATGTGCCTCTTTGGTCCTCAGCAGAACTGGTTGCGGTTGTTTTAAGAGCGCTGTGCCGATTCTCTTCAGCAGAATCAGGACAGCAAAGTTACATTGGTAACGAATGTTACAGTGAGCCCAGAAGAGAGAGTATAGAGTATATCAGGGCCTTTACTCTCTCCCTGTGTCTCTCTGTCACAATTCAATCCAACAGAGCTGTATTGGCATAAAAACAAACCTTCTCTGTCTCTCCATGTGCTGCTCATGCTACGAGCGGTACATCATCAACACACAGCACCACCACGACAACGGAGGACGTCTGACAAACAAAATGGAGGCATACTTCTCCTTGTGAGGTAGGGGCGAGAGGAGAGGATCCACGTTTCGAAATGCTCTCGCATAGTCCAGCGTGTGTGCTGACAATGGGTTATTTAGAAGTTACCAAAGAGGGAAGTGACATCAGGGTTGAAACATTCCGTGGGATAATTCATTCAAAAGGAGAAAGAGGCCAGCGCTAAATCTCATTCAGATCCGATAAAATATTCTTTATTAATCCCAGATGGGAAATTTGAGTACATGACAGAAATACGAATAAAACGTAGATTGAAGAAAATGAAGAATATACAAAAAGCTACCTACTCCCCCCTTCAGGAGCAGAACATATCGGAGAAGCTGTCAGTGGGCAGATTAGATGCCCGGTCATGTTCCACTGCTTCGTGTCAAACCGACCGTCGAGTCATCAAAGCAGAACAGGAAGCAGAGGGCGTTTCCCCGCCACACGCCACCGGAATGCTTGACTACACGCCAAACAGGCAGCCATTCCAGCCTGCAAATGCCAACATTTCAGGAGACAGTGATCTGACACAGACAGACAGACAGCGAGACAGAGAGAGAGAGAGAGACAGAGAGAGAGAGACAGACAGAGACAGAGAGAGAGAGACATAGAGAGAGAGACAGACAGAAAGAAGCGAGAGAGAGACAGAGAGAGAGACAGACAGAGACAGAGAGAGAGAGAGACAGAGACAGAGAGAGAGAGAGAGGACAGAGAGAGAGAGAGACAAGACAGAGAGAGAGAGAGAGACAGAGAGAGACAGAGAGAGAGACAGAGAGAGAGACAGAGAGAGAGAGACAGCAGACAGGGACTGAGAGAGAGAGAGAGAGAAGACAGAGAGAGAGAGACAGAGACAGAGACAGAGAGAGAGAGAGAGAGAGAGAGAGAGAGAGAGAGAGCAACACACATCCGGGCCTTGG